>PITB01030625.1:0-16634 GCA_004024585.1 Paradoxurus hermaphroditus
CTCTTGGGCCTGGTATGCATCTTGTCTTTTTGTCCACAACCTTGGATCATGCACTGGTCCTGTCCCTAGGCAGTACTTACACGTCTTCTGACCTTGGCTGACTTGGTCACCGTATATCCAGCAACACAGCCTAATAACCTAGTGAAATTCTAGATCCCACCAGCAGTTAAAAGAGGCAAAAAACAGATTCTTCCCTAGTGCTTCCAGAGCAAGCACAGCCCTGACAACACCTTGATTTCCATTCAGTGAAACTGATTTCAGACTTCTGGCCTCTAGTACTGTGAGAAAATAAACTACTCTCATTTTAAGTCACCAAGTTTGTGGTAATTTGTTATAGCAGCTGCAAGAAATGCATACATACTTCCTGCAAAAGGAGAACATATTTGGTTGGACAGCTGGTTACTTGTGCCACAAAAAATCTCTACCTCATAGGATTATGACAGGATTAAATGAGAATTCATATAAATAATTTAGAAAGGTGAGAATTCAATTTGCAGATAATTTGTCCAACATAAATAAAATTCTGAAGTTTGAAGTGTAAATATAGGTGATTTAAATATAGCTAAGAGTGGCTCATCATACACTTACTTGCTTTCTGATGTGTTTTTGGTTACAAGAGGAAAGAGCAGAATTACAGTTCTTTAATTGGCCAATGCTTATGAGAGCCTGTAGCATATGTGTGTAGCATCAATAATGGGTGGTAAGGGGTGGGGGTGTTGTGAGAATTGCTGATCTAAATGGAATATGTGCAAATCAGTACAAATTAAGTAAGTCACTGACTGGAAAAAATGCTTTAGGAGTTTTAAAGTATCACGTTTCTTCT
This sequence comes from Paradoxurus hermaphroditus, assembly GCA_004024585.1. Taxonomy (NCBI): domain Eukaryota; kingdom Metazoa; phylum Chordata; class Mammalia; order Carnivora; family Viverridae; genus Paradoxurus; species Paradoxurus hermaphroditus. The sequence continues at coordinate 824 of PITB01030625.1, forward strand.
TGATCTCCTTTTTCCTCTTTTTCTCCTCCTTTTTTAGTCAATGTATTATTAGTAAGTCCATGAAGACATATGCAGCTTGGAAGATGGGAGAAATGTATAGGCATTTCAGGAAGGGAGACCAATAGATTAAAATTCCCTTCAGCTGCCTCTGTTCTTCATTTGTAATTCTTAAAATAGGAAACTAGAGAATACATTGAAAATAATATCCTCGTGTGAGGATCTGTATTACATGTGCATTATATTTATCTCTTCTTATCTTTTCATTTGTGGACAATCAAGAATTAGCTAGATTTATTCAAACCATTAAATGTATTATACTATCAGAAACCCTCTAGGAATGTTTACCTAAATATATATTTTTAAATCAGTCTAATTTTCTCTTGCACTAGTGATATACGTACTCACTGATCAGTGATTGAAATCACTGACATTTAACAGGGGGACTTCAAGCCTTAAAGCATGAGGATTCGCTCCTCCTTTCTTCTTTCATCATCAAAGGGTCTTCAATTCTATCTAAATATAAATATCTATGTAGTCTACCTAAATAAAATCTGTCTAAATACAAATACTAGTAGAAAAAATGTATGATCCACCTACCAAAAAGTTATGTTTAGCTAGAGCTAATGAAAATGTTGGCTTATTTTTAAGTTTTAAAGACCCTCTACCTCACCCATATTTAATAACCAGAAATTTAAACACTCAATTTACAATAGTTACCACATTATATGTACAATCTTAGCTGTAAATCCTTTATTATGAGTCTGGTACTAGGATAAATGTTTTAGCTGTGATATCTCATTTCTTAATTCTCCCAACATGGCATACGGATAGCTGTTATTAACACTGTTGTAGACATGGGGAAACAGATACCCACAGAGTTTAAATAATTTGTCCAGGATCAGATAGCTGGAAATGTCAGAGTTAATATTTCAGTTATGAACTTCCTGATATCAGAGCCCATATTTTTAACTATAAAAAGGATGCAAAGCAAGACAGACATTCTGGATAATCTATGGTAACCCTCCCTTCTTGTTTATTTACAAAAAGTGTGGCAGACAGGGATTATAGCGTTTATCTAACGCCATGAACATTTTAAGAGAAAGTTCCTAAAGAAGACTTGGAGTTGAAAACTCGACTTATTTTTTAAATCTTTCTCCACTCCCTCCAAATAATACCTAATTTAATTCTACCTCCCAACATAATACATGTTAAAAAAAAAACAAAAAATAAAGAGAACTACTCGCCCCAAGAACACACTTGCTCACCTGGAGATTAGATCTTTTTCAGTAGAAATGTGAATACCATTGTTGTAGACATAAGTTATTTGTTTCAAAAATGCATCATTATACAGAAAAATTAAAAAGAAAAGTAAAACTTAATCTTTATTGGTCCTGAGAAAGCCCTCAACTGGGATGTTCCAAAGGACTAGCATATTTTCATTTGGCTGCAAATTCACTGCACTGTCACGTTTGTCAAGCCCCTGCCTCAAGGCATTTTATCCCAAACAAACAAATAAGAATTCTGCTGTTCATATCTCTTAGTTTTATTATAATTAGGAAATCTTACAAAAAGAAGAGATGGTAACTTGGCCAAACCATTAGCAATTATGTAAATCTACCTGTAACCTCTTCCCCTAAAGAGTGGTTTTATCTGTTCTCTTTCACTCATTCGTATATAGTAATCATCTAATGCAGATTATAATATGGAAGATTCAATAACTATACTTCCAAGCTTTCACAGTACATCAGAAAGACAGACCTGGCATTAAAACCAGGTTTCACTGCTTCCTTCCAGCGTGATCTCGGACAAATTACTTACTCTCCTAGATCCTCAGTTACCTTATTGACTTTGGGTAATAAGAGTATTCTTCACTAAGTGGATTCTCTGTGAATGATGATTATTGAAATCCTTATTGGAATTTTCTCAGATAGAAGACTCTGGTAAAGTTAACTAACTTTTCTTTGTCTCAATTTTCTCATTTGTTAAAACTACCATATTAAGGGGGAAGCTAAATGAGTTCATACATGAAAACGGTTTCTGGTACATAGTGAACATTTATTAAGAGTTATTATAACTTATTATTATCACTAAAAATTAAAGTTCACATGTATGCATGCATTATTGATGTTTACAATAAGGAGTTTATGAGGTGAGTAAAAAAATTTTTCTAAAAGGAAATTTGAACTGAATTTTCTGGAAAATTCCAAGGGTGAGCTTTTCTTCAATATGTTAAGATTATATAAAACTAGAACCCCCTGATTGAGTGTATATGTGAATGCTCACACAACATGATGGAGTTAACAGCCACAATTCAGAAGCAATTTTTCCTGGGTTCATGCAATTTATATTCCTTTTTTCCCTTCTTTTCCATCTTGGGGGTTAGTAGGAGACAATCCCTCATGGAGTTCCAGTCAGCCGTCAACTCTGAAGTATGAATTTTTTTCCATTTAAGTTTTGAGTTGTTGATGGGCAAAATATTTCCTAAACTTTTTTGGATTGAAAAAGGACTCTTTGGTCACTCTCTCATAATTCAGAAAAAAGTTGTATAGAATGTGTGTGTGTGTATGTGTGTGTGTGTGTAAACACTTATATGGAGATTATGTGTATGCTTTTGCTGGCAAATTTTTTGAAAAACTTCACAAAAAGCATACATGATCCTCACACGCTGTGTCACTGCTTATAAATTAATGTTGTTACATTTGTGTTTGCATATACATGATGAGTTTCTATTTTTATGTATAATTCAAACTTTTATGCTCTTTTTTTTTCTGAGAGTTTTAAGTGAATTTCAAGATATTTACTTCATATGTCTGCCTCCACTTTCTGCTTAGCAAAATGCCTTGCATGTAGAAGACAGCTAATAAAGACTTGCTGAAAACCAACTCATGAAGAAGGCTTGTTGGATACATGTTGGTTGAGGTAGTGAGGAAAAGAGGCAGACTGATTCAGCAGACATCTAATTCAAGTCAGGCACCTACCACATCCCTGGTAAATAGTTAAGTGCTGCAGGTAGAGATGATGGATACAAATGTCAGAGGCCCAGTACTCTTTTTGGGTGGTAGGGCCAGGTGAGTTTTCATGATTTGTAGGACAAGCCTGAGAGGCCAGGTGAGTTTTCATGATTTGTAGGACAAGTCGGAAAGTAGAGTGAGGGTAAAGTTTGCTAATATACTGTAATCTGTACTACGAGTCAGACAATGACCAAAAAGCCAGATAAAAAGAAATATTAGATAGGAGTTAAAAAAAATATGAGTTACAGGACAAGTTCAGTCACTAAGATTTGTCACTTGGCATAAGGTGCTTTGCCCTCTTTAAGATGTATGCATCTGTAAAATTAAGGGTTTATTTTATAATGTCCACCTTGAGCATGGATTTCTCCTGCCCCCTAACAGTAGAAGCTGAAACAGTTTAATATGGAAGTAGTTTGTTGTTTTGTTGTCTGCTAGTGCATCCCCAAATTGTATGGCTAAAAACCACAATTCTTTGGAATGACTGGACTCAGCTGGGTGGTTCTTCTGCTCCATGTAAAGCTAGTGTAGCTAGTGCTAGAGTTGTCTAGGGGATTAATTGGGTTCGAACTCCGAGACAGTCTATTCACATGCTTGGAATTTGATGCTGACTGCTGGCTGGGAGCTCTCCTGGAGCTGTCAACTAAAGCAATTTCATATAGCCTATCCATAGCATGGCAGCTAGATTCTAAAATGGAGGGTCCAAACATAAGTATTCCAATAGGGAGGAAGTGAAGGCTGCCAGTCACCTTAAAGTCTGGGCATTGAATGACACCATATCACCTCTGCCACATTTTAGAAGTTGAGCAGTTACAGACTTAGTCAGAGTCAAGAAGGAGAGGAATAAACTTCAACTCTCACTGGGAGAGAGACAAAGAAGTTGTGGACATCTTTAAGTCACCTATTTTTTGCTTTATGCCTATAAATTACTTATATTCTCTTCACTTGCAAAATAAACTCCCTCTCTTTTCCAGACCTCCATCTCATTCTGTAATTTGATACGTATCTAAGAGTAGGGTCTTGTCATCATATTGGGGTTCCAGACTTTTGGGATGTGGTTCCTCTCAATGTGAGACCCAATGAACTAAAGAGAACAATCTGGTACCCAGTACTCCACTTTGAATGAGTTGAGGTGAGGTAGGGACAGGAGAACCACAGTTCACATTTCCATCTAGTGTTATACTAGTAAATGTTTACCATCCACTCTTCAAGGACAGGAGGACTGTCAATGTGTAGTGTTTGCTGATTCCTATGGTGTAAATATTCCCACTGTGGCCAATTTCAATGTATCAACATGCTGTTAACTAGCTTGAAAAATTCTTGAGAATTTAACTATTGGCTCTTGCCCACCTCTGTGCCCCATTCAAGAAATGTGGGATGGGAAATAGGAGACATATCAGTGGTTCATAGTAATTCTGAAATAAAGGCAGGTACATGTCGGCAATTATTTTATTAGCATGGTTCTCCATGGCTCTTGGCTGTACTCTCTGGGCTATTGGTTCTGCCCTTTACGTGACCCTTCTTGTTCTATCATAAATGTCCTATGTTTGCACTTAATTAGCATCTTCAGAATTCTTCTTGCATATAAAAAAGTTTGATAACCAAAAATCTCTTTTCATTTTAAATTGTATCTCTATCTTTAATTTCAAGCTTATAAAAAGAAAAAAAACAACCTTTAAAAATTGTGTGTTTACTATGGGTCAACTTATAATTCACTCCATAAATCAAAATCTACATTAACCCATTCTCCCAAAATCTGAACCCAGCAATCATTTTGAGACTGGCCCCTTCTGACCTTGGATTGGGAATCAGAATACTGTGGAACAATACCATTAAGATACTTAGGACCTTTCATTTCTAGCATAAATGGTCTAAGATAAGGACCTTCAAAGTATTAGAAAACTCATTACCTGGCTGAGATGTACTTCCTTACAACTTTCTTATATCCTAAGAAAGAGTCTAAAAGATCCAGGGTAACTGGCTGGCTGTCAGTAAAGCGTATGACTCTTGCTCTCAGGGTCGTGAGTTCAAGCCCCACATTGGGCATGGGACCTACTTAAAAAAATAAAAATGAAAAATAAAAGATGCACCCTTTAGACTTTACATTGATACCACATACTGCCTTGGGTTTGATCTTTGCCCTAAGGACATTTCTTATCTACTTTGGGAGTCTTTTTCTGACAAGAGGGTGGGAGGGAAATCACTTATTTTTGAACCTAGCAAGCCCTAGTTCAAAATGTTTCTCTAGATTATGCCTAAAAACTCAATAATCCCTTCTGCAATTCATTTCTCTATATCCTGACATTATCGCATGTAGCGGAAAGAAATTAGTGTCCCCTTTAACATTATACTACCTTTAAATACTCTCAGCTAAATATATAAGTTCATTAAGTATGTGTTCTACTTTATATATTATCTTAGCTGATAGTGTTACCAAGTTCTTACTACTAATGACATGAATAACCATTTTCTCAGACTCAAATATAAATTTTTCCCCTGCCCTACCTATCTTCCTTAAGGATTTCCTTGAAGCACTGTGATATTCTGCCTACCACTTAGTTCCAAAACCAGTGCCATATGATCATATATATTTTTTTAAAACAGCATCATGCCTCCAGGTACTGGTTTGATTATCTGGTTTATTTGGTTACTGAAAATTTTTGGCTTAAAACAAGAACCATTTTAGTGGTGCCTGGGTGTCTCAGTCAGTTTAGCATCTGACTTCAGCTCAGGTCATGATCTCATGGTTCATGAGTTTGAGCTCTGCCATCAGGCTCGATGCTGTCAGTGCAGAGCCCACTTCAGATCCTCTGTCACTGCCCTCCCCCCTCCGTTCCTCTCCCACTTGGGCTCTCTCTCTCAAAAATAAATAAGAAAACATTAAAAAAAATCCAAAAGCCATTTTATTATCTTCTATGATTATTTGGATTGCCTGGGCTCAGCTGCGTGGTTTTCTGTTTCATGTGATGGTGACTGGAGCTATGGTCATTTGGAAGCTTGATTTGACTAGAATTCTAAAGATGGCCCACTCACATGGCTGGCATTTGATACTGACTGTTGACCATGAGCTCATTTGGGCTATTGTGGTAATTCATGACCACCCTCTGGGGCTTCGGCTTCTCCTACCATAACAGCTGGGATGCAGAAGAAAGCATGTCAAGTAAAAGTGTTTTAAACGGTAAGAAGCAAACACTTCCTGTCCTCTTGAAGGGTAGGCCTTCTTCATTCTTGTGGCAAGTGGTCATAGGGCAAGCACGGTTACAACGCAAGGGAGAATAAACTTCAATTCTCAAGGGAAGTGTGACAAAGAATTTTTGGCCATCTTTAATCCACCAGACGGAGACTTTATCCTGTTTCATGGGACAAAAATATTTCAGGCAATCAGAGAGAATAACTTTGTTTCCACCACTTTTGATGAGTTTGCTGAATGTACCTTATTCTTCCTCACTTTTTGATGTTATACAGGGGGGAAATCTCTCATTCTGGAGAGAGATTATACCTAACAAAACTCTCGCTTTCAGATAACTAGGGACTCCTGTCTGAGTGTATTTTCTGATCGCCCTCTCTTATGGTGTCCACATTGGATAAGAACTGCATTCTCCATTATTCACTATTGCCACTCCTACTGTTCGCTCCCTTTATCCGCACACAGGAGAGAGTATCTCAGATTCAGGATGCATAGATGTTAAAGCTGTCTCAGCTATTTTCCAAATGACCTTGGGCAAATCAGTAAATGCTCCTCCATTTTCTCATTTATGATTTGTTGGTAAAAATAAAACAGAATAATGCTCCACTATCATGAGAAAATGAATTGTGTTTCATAAAGCGTGTTGCATTTGTGTGAAGGATGACAACCCACCCACTTGGAATCCTTCTGCTGAACCTCTGGGGGTACAGCTTGTGCTTGCATGGAATGTTGCTCTGGCTGCTTGAAGTCAGCCAGATGACACTGCCTGGATCATTGAAAAAGAGGCCTCTGTCCACAGCTACTACATGCACTGCCGCCTTTGGGAAGAAGGCCATACACCAGTGGGGTCCCCATCTGCTTCAGGCAGCCAGCCAGCCGGCTCCAACCTGTCAACCAACCATCTCCTAGCCCAGTTGGTCTCTTTATATTACACCCCACACCCCAGGAATTTCAATCTGTTTTTTTGATTGTTTAGATACTTGGCTATAGGGTACCAAATCATCAGTTTGACTAATTTGAGCACTGGATTCACCAGGTGCTCTGGACCTACCGAGGCATGTGGTTTGTACAGAGAGTACTGGGTTTTCCCTTGGGGTCTTTGGGAAGATAACAAAAGATTTATGTAATATGTGCCATTATTGCTTAAACGTCTTAACACCATCACAACTGCTGGAACCTGGGAAACAGAATTGCCTTTACACACAGAAAGAGGTACTCCACTTCCAAGTTAAAAACGCCATCTCTTTGTCCCACATTTTTCTTTCCCTGGCCTAGTTACTTGGCTTGAAATTATCTAAAAAAGTACCCTTTGTAAATTGTAGGCCAAAACAAAATTCCCAATTTGACCCAAGGTGGTATTTCATCATTAGCTAGCAATATGGTTGAATGAATTGATTATTAGTTAAGCAGTGCTTTCAAGTGGAGTCCTGAAGAAACAGAACAGAAAACATGTGATGGTATCTTAAAGGAACACGACAGTTTTTACATGGTTGACAGAATAAAACCCTTAAATACAAAGGGAGATAAGAACACTAGCCACTGGGTTAAATAGGAAAACAAAAGCCAGTGAAGCAAAGGCAGATGGGGACAGGCATTTATTCCAAAGCTGTATGGAAGGACTTTCACTAAGGAGATGTAGTACATAGGTGTGAGCTATCTGACATTACTTGAGAAATAGCAGTGGCTGAATGCACCAGATTGTTCATTGCTAATTTCTGTGTTTCCTAACATTTATCATGCTTTCCTCAGACAATCTGATTGTAATAGGTTGCAAAAAATAAATAAATAAATAAAGTAAAGCCACAGTACTTTGGATCATCTTCCATTAAGAAACGAAGTTGATTTCCCCACCCTTCGAATCTGGGCTGCCCTTGTGACTGGCTTTGACCAACAGAATGTGGAGGAAGAGATCTTAGAAGCCTAGGTTGTAAGAAGTCTTACAGCTTTTATTTCTGTTGCTCTTGTAACTTACTATCAGGGTGCAAATAAACCCAAGCCAACTAGCTAGAAAATGAGAGACATGGAACCAAAGTGTCCCTGACACCTTTATCTGACAACCGGTCAAGGCCTGGGGAAAAAAACCTGCCTATCTAACCAGCAATCACCACAGATGCATGAGTGAACCCAGCCAGGAACAGCAGAAGAACCACCGAGTGAGTCTAGCCTAAACTGCCAAAACATAGAATCATGAGCTAATTAAGTGCATGCTGCTTTAAGGGACTAAGTTACCTAGTAGTTTAGTATGTACCAACTGTTAACACAACAAAAATAAATCTGATTTTGAGGTTATTCATAATGTATGGGGGTCATTTAACCTTTCTTCCAGGAAATATACGAACTGTGTTTTCAACTTCTGGGAGTGATTGGAATGTAGAGGAAAAGTTGGGTATAGTCCTCCAAAAGCTTGACATGCCTTGGCTAAGCTCATTAATAGCTCAGAGCTCTGGTCTTGCACTCAAAGACAAGAGTCTTTGAAAAGATTATAAGGAGGTGATGAATGACAGTGATATAATCACCTTGTGCAAGCAACCTTCACATCTTCAAGCTGTAACCCTATGTAGTGAAAATAATAATGAGATTACCAGGTGCTGAGGCAATAATGATAACCTAACAATGGAAGTAATTATAAAAATAAGAAAATAAGCTTTAATTATTGTGCATTTTCTATATTTGGGGCACCATAATAAGGATTTCAACGGTACACTCTCATTTTACCATCGTAGTAACAAGGCAATCCTTATTTTATACATGAGGAAACTAAGTCTCTGAAAGTTAAAGTGATTTTTCCAGGGTCATAATAGCAGTAAATGGAAGAGTTAGGACTTGCCTCCAGCTTTTAAGGCACTCAAAATCTTTTCCTTAACTATTTACCTACTCAACAAATAATAAATGAGTTCCTACAATAAGTCAGGTACTCTTCCAAGAGGGGAAACAGTGAGACTCAATGTCTTTGATTTCACAATGTTTATATCTAATTAGGGGAAATGAAAAATGACCAATAACCAAATAAATAATTTATACTAGTGATAAGTGCTTTGAAGAAAATAAATATGACAACATGATAGACAAACTTCAGATTTGGTGGTTGTGGATGCCACTGACATACAGAGGAGAGAAAAGAATAGCCATGAAATATCTGAAGGAAAAGGATTCTAGCAAAAGCGAAGAGTTTAACACAGGCCATAAGACTGCAATAACATTGGACTATTTCAGAGACAGAAAGTGGGGCTGGACCACAATGAGGAAAACGAAGAATGAGTAAGAGAGAGAAAAGATAATCAGTGGCTTGATTTTTAAGGAGTCTCATAATCTAGTTCCAGATACTGGTAAGCAGGTTAGATCTTACCCTAACTGTAATGGAAATAGTTGAAATATTTTGAGTAGGTAGACTATATAATCTGGTATATATTTTGAAAAGATAATACTGGCTTTTGTGTGAAGAATGATTTTATGACAAGAGTGTAAACATTAAGACCAATAGGGAGAATTAAAACAGATCCCAAGAAATGATGATAGGTTCACGCAATAATAGTGGATATAAAAAGAATCAAATGAATTTGGAATATTATATTGAATATTAAGTTGACAGAATATTTGGGTCCAAAGGAGAGGAAAAATCAAGGATTACTTTTAGACTTTAGGGTCAGAGGATCACATACTTAAATGAGAAAACTTGGGTAAGAGCAAGTTGTGAATTGGACAAAGGCTTTCAATTTCTGTTTTTTTGATAATTCATGGTAATTCATATCCAAAGATATGAATTTTACAAAGATCTTTTATATGGGAGTGTGGTGGGTGAAGAATTCAGTGCCAGAGGTAAAAAGTTGATGGCAATTAAAGATGGTAATTAAAGTCATGAGACTGTATTACTGGACAATTTCACCAAGGGTAAGAGTTCGGAGATGGGCAGATTAATCCATGGGCCATGCCAAAAATCAGAGATCGTTCTGAGAAAGAGTGACCAACAGAGGTAACTGAGAAAGCGAAGCTAGTGAGGTAGGATGAAAACCAGGAGAGTATGTTGTGTAAGAATCCAAGAGGAAAAGAAAAAAGTCTTTACAACAGAGAAAATGGTCAACTGTGAAGAGACCATTTAGTGGTGCAACATGGGAACAAATCGATGGACATACCATTTCAGAGCGTGCTGGTGACAAAAGCCTAACTACGGATGAATTTTGGAGGGAACAGAGGGGGGTATACAGAGATTAATACTCTTCTCTCTGCCCTTTGTTGGTAGGGAAAGAATGTATTTTGGAGAATATGGTCTTTCACTAGCCATCCAATTATAGTTGACTTGGTTACAAATGTCCTAGAGAAATGGATAACAGAAAGCTATAATAGTAGTATATCTCTGAAATGGAAATATTGCAATGATCCTCAAATTTTATTAAATTAATTTTATATAATCTCATTATAGGAAAACTGTGCAGCTCTTGAATCTAAAAAGGGACCGAGTGATGTGTAAGCAATTGCCTAGAAAACAAATTAACCTTTAGGATAGGATAAGTTGCTTTGAACAGGAAAGTTTTTATGGGGAAAGTCAATATTTATAAGACTTGAAAAGAAAAAACTTACACTTGGGTAAGTGAGAGAGAAGGAGGAATGGGAGTGTCATCCAGTATAGCTAATGCATAAACGGGTAAGGTTTAAAGAGCTTTATTAAAGTCAACACATGCAAGATATGGGTCTTATGGAATTTATGGTAATGTAAATGGGGAGCCAGGAAAAAGTGTTTAAAAGAGAATATTCCATTATTAGTACGTGTGAGATGATTTGGAGGCGACAGTGGAGGAGGGAAGACCTTCAGTAGGAGGCCATTGAAATAGACCAGATAAGGGGTAATGATGTATAAACTAGGGCACCAAAATTAGAAATGAAGAATAGGGAGGAGTTTCAAAGATGTTGCAGGGGTTGGGGGGGAAGTCCACTACTGTAGGCTCCCAGAAACCCAGTCCTGTGGTCATCCGTGGTGGGTCAGATTATCACTCTATGGTGAATGGATCGGTGATCTGGGGATTACTTCTGGCTGAAATGGATGAATGATGCAGAGGGTGAGGTTAGAGAGCTGTAATGAGAGACAGATGTAGGCAGAGCTCATTGAGAGTCCTCTGCAGCAGGCAAACTGCAGCATGTGATTGGTTTACTCCTGAGGACTCTCTTGGCTCTCACTGAAGCCATCATGGAGGATTTTGCTTACCTCTGGCCATCTGCTCCAGCCCAGAATATCCTCTCTTTTACCATCCAGAGCCTCAGGATGTTTTCCCAAGCAATAATGGAAGGAGAACTAGGAAGGAGAAAAAGGAAGAGCTATCTCCTGCTGAGTTTGTTCTGAGACTTAGTTCTTTATCGAGGGTGGTGGTGCATTCATCTACTCACAATTAGTGACACTTAGTTCCATTATGGAAAAAGCACTGCTGTTCTGATTGAAGCTCTGGTAAAAGCCTAAAATACCAGTCAGCTTGGCTGGCCCTACTAGGTCCTCCTAAGAGCCTTTGTTGGATTGTAGGGGAGCACAGTCAGAAAACCATTGATCCATCATCCTCATTTTTCATGCTGGGGAACTGAAAGTTAGACAGATGAAGTGACTTATACAAGGCCATATAGAATTTCAGGGACATAATGATGCCTAAAATCAAGTCGGGATCCTAAGTTGTAGTTGCCGTAGTTATTTTCATAGTGAATTCATTCTCTCCAGAATTTAAGGCTCTCTGCTTTCTTGTCCATTGTATTAAGCATGTATTTTTATTTTGGTGTTTTGATATCTGGCACCTTGCTGACCTTGGGTAAATGTCGTCTCTCAGGGTTAGCCAACTGTCTTGTATGAGAGCCAACAACTCATCTATGACCATGCCTTTCCAAATGCAAACACTGGAGTACCCCTGTCTCCATACACATGTTCTCTATCTGACTATTACACACCAAACCAATATTCCTCTTTCTTAATTATCTCAAGTCTAGGTACCAGACAACTCAAGACAGCCCCTATACCTGACAGCTTGCTGAAATTATTCAGACTAGCCAACTCTAAACCTGCATACCCAGTCACACCTGTTCTTTCCCATGGAAACAAAAATAAGGGCTTTTGCTCATGTCGTTTTTTGTTTTTCCTGCTGCTTCTACATGTGGCTCTCTACAGTATGGAGTTCCCACACCTCTTGAGAACTGTAAGTAACAAAATCTTTTCAGTGACAGTCATCTCCTGGTCTGTTGGTCTCAAAATACCTGAATAATAATGAAATCTATATTTTATTTATTTATTTATTTATTTATTTTTAATTTTAGAGTGAGAGAGAGCACACACAAGTAGGAGAGAGGGGCAGCGGGAAGGAGGGAGAGGAAGAATCTTAAGCAGGCTCCACACTCAGCATGGAGCCCAACACAGGACTCAATTCCATGATCCTGGGATCATAATCTAAGCCAAAATCAACAGTTCAATGCTCAACCGACTGAGCCACCCAGGTGCCCCAATAAAACCTACATTTTAAAACACCCATGCCTCCATCTCTGCTCTTCTTTGTCCTGTATATCTATCCCACCACAGTGTGAGCCCCTAACAAGAGGGAGAATATTCTATTTTACTTGTAGCCTCCATCTGCCTGGGACAAAGAAGAAACACATATTTGTAAGTGGTGATAAGAAATTTACTGCATAGCAAAAACCACTAGACTCGATCACTATTCTCAACAAGCTCGTTGTCGAAACTTACCTGGGAAAAACAAGACATGCATCGAAGTAACTAATATAAAAACTGAAGATGTATTACATCAAAATAAAGGCTCAGATAAGATTCATTCACATTTACCAGAAAACAGAATTACCACAAGAAAGTAGACTTTAAGAAGCAGAAGGAGGTGTTAATATACAGAGAAGAGGGTGAGGCATTTCAGTTGGCAAGTATGACATAAATAGTCATAAATGTAGAGAAACAATGGAACATTTAATTGCTCTGCTTTAAACACTTCAACTTCATAACATTTCCTTTAGGAAAATATCCAAATGCATTAGTATGACTTAGAAGACTCTCTTCGGCTTTCTTCCTATGACCTTCACACTTACTCCTTGAGAGGCCACTCTTTTTCTCCAAGTCCAAGCTTCTCCACCTTCTTTGGTGGCCCTACAGTCCTCATGCCTCTCAACAATAAAATTTACAATATTGCATATTGTAAATATTGGACATTATGTCTAAGTGTCTATAGTTCTTATTATATTCCAAGCTCCAGGAAGGGCATGTGTATGGAGGAAAGGTACTAGTCTTGCATTATTCATTGCTGAATCCACATCTTTACCACATAGTGAATATTCAGTAAGTATTGACAGAGAAGCTGATTGGTAAAAAAAGGACTAAGGGAGTTTTCCCAATGTGGTAGGAGCCAGGATGGTATGGATCAGCTGTGAGGTGATCATATAATCTATCACCCAACCTGTAATACTCTTAAAGCTAAAAGAAGGTAATTACTAACTCTACTGTGACAATGGGAACAAATCAGACTTTCCTGGCAAACCAGGGTTTTAAATTACAACTTGTCTCAACTATTTCCTGCATTCAGCCTGGTTAATGCAAAATGCCACCGAGGACAAAAGAGACAACCTTAAAATAACTCTCCAGAGGTCCATCATTGATGCTTCCTCCACTGTCTTCATCATTTACCTTGTGAAAGGTTCGGAAGACTTCAAACTTGAATAGAAAAAGTTGCCAGAGAGTCTAAGATAAAGTGAAATTAATAACAATAAAATCTTCAGGGTGCCTGGGTGATTCATTCCATCAGGTCTCTGACTCGTAATTTCAGCTCAGGTCATGATCTAACGGTTCATGGGATCAAGCCCTGCATTGGGCTCGTGTGGACAGTGTGGAGCCTGCTTAGGATTCTCTCTTTCTCTCTCTACCCCTCCCCCCATTTGCTTGCTCTCTCTCAAAATAAGTAAACATTCATAATAATAACAATAATAATAATAATAACAATAATAATAATAATAGAATAGAACCACCAACAAAGCAAAAGGGCAACCCACTGAATGGGAAAAGATATTTGCAAATGATATATCCAATAGGGGACTAATATCTAAAATATATAAAGAACTTTACAACTCAACATCAAAACACACACACACACACACACACACACATACACAATCCAATTAAAAATTGGCAAAGGACCTGAATAGATATTTTTCCAAAGAAGACACAGATGGCCAACAGACACATGAAAACATGTTCAACATCACTCATCATCAGGAAAACACAAATCAAAATTACAATGAGACATTCCCTCATACCTGTCAGAATAGCTAGTACCAAAAAGATAAGAAATAACAAGTGTTGGTAAGGATTTAGAAAAAAAAAAGGGTCATCATGCACTGTTGGTGGGAATATAAATTGGTGCAGCCACTCCGGAAAACCATACAGAGCATCCTCAAAATGTTAAAAATAGAATAACCCTGTAATCCAGCAATCACACTATTATCCGAAAAATACAAAAACATTAAGTCAAAGGGATACATGCACTTCTATGGTTATAGCAGCATTATTTACAATAGCCAAGATATGGAAGCCATCTAAGTGTCCATCAGATGAATGGATAAAGGAGAAGTGATATATATGTGCAACAGAATATTATGCGCCATAAAAAGTAATTAAATCTTGCCATTTGTGACAACATGGATGGGCCTATAGGGTATTATGTAAAGTGAAATAAATAAGACAGAAAAAGACAAATACTATATGATTTCATGATTTCACTTATATGTAAAATCTAAAAATGAAACAAATCAACGACGACAACAACAACAACAACAACAAAACAGAAATAAACTCATAAATACAGGGAACAACCTGGTGGTGGCCAGAATGGGGGTGGGTGGGGAGATGGCAATGGGCATTAAGAAGTACAAACTTCCAGTTCTAAAATAAGTAAGTCATGGGAATGAAAGTACAGCATAGAGAATATAATCAGGAGTATTGCAATAGCTTTGTATGACAGATGGTAACTACACTTACCATGGTAAGCATTTTGTAATGTATATAATTGTCGAATCACTATGCTGTATACCTCAAACTAATATAATTTTGTATGTCAACTATACTTCAATAAAATTAATACTAGTTTTTGACTGATGCATTGCAAAGTACTTAAAACTTGGTAGTTTCAAACAAAACATATTTATTATCTCACAGTATCTATAAATCAGAAGGCCAGGTATGAAGTGACTAGATTTCTCATTCAGAATCTCACGAGAACTCAAGGTATCAACTAAGACTGAGGTTGTCATTTGGGGTTTTCTGTCCTTTTCCAGGCATGCTGGGTGTTGGCAGAATTCTTTTGTATGTGGAGACAGGACAGAGGTTCCCGTTTCCTGTTACCTATAGACTGAGGATCACTCTTCATACCTAAGGGTGGTCCCAGGTCTTTGCCATGTGGCCCCCTCCATAAGTAGGTCACAAGATTGATATCTGCTTTCTTCTAGGTAAGCCAAACCTATGGTTTTCATTTCTACAACCAACCATACAAAACTCTCTTCTTTTAAAGAGGTTATCTGATTAGGTAGGTAGGATAACCTTCCTCTTGCCATATAATGACAGGAATATTGTCATATTCACAGCTTCTATCCATACATAAAA
>PITB01030626.1:0-16697 GCA_004024585.1 Paradoxurus hermaphroditus
GGCCCCAGCCTGCCCGTCACGCCTCCGGGTGGGGACAGGATTCAGCTTAGAAGCGTGGCACCGTTGCCGGGCAGGCCTCTCTCTGCGGGAGCCGGGTTCTGGAACCGCCAGCTGTCTGAGGCTGAGGACGCCCGTCGGCTGTGGTTTTGCACAAGGGAGCGGCGTATTCTGATGCAGGGCACTTGACACAGTTCATAGCTTCTGCCTAGAAGTTCAGTGACTGTGCCCCCCCCCCCCTCAGAACCCATGCCCTTTGGTCCTGGAGTAACTGAGAGGCCACTGGGGCTTGCAGAATCTTCGACCCGTTTCCTGATGTGCTGGTGCTTTGTTTGGGGACACACCAGGGGTCAAGCACTAACGAGTCCCCCCCATTCACAGGGGACCTTGACCAAGCTGATATGGGGGAGAAGCTCTTACCCACAGCAGCTGTTGTCACGGTTTCGTAGCCTCCACATCTTACCACGTCGTTATTAACCAGGAGTGCTATTTGTACGAGGGGGCAGTGCGCCGCCGGGACTGACACCCTTCTTTGGGACATAAATGCCCCGGTGGGAGGTCCCCTCCTGACTCGCCTCCGTGATCTCTCAGCGTCTTGCTTATTGGTGCCTTGCACCTTTCCCACATCCGGGAGCAAGAGAGCACACATCCCCAAATCCACCCCTGTCGACCGGGGCATGGTGGAAAATACAGGTGTCAGTAACGCCACCGAGATGTGACCTCCGGGAGGGGTGTGGATTCCGTGGGAGAGGGCCAGCCACTGCTCTCCCCAGTCAGCTTCTGGTGTGTGGATCCGCAGGCGGCCAGACTTCCCAGCTCTCCAGATGGTAGAAACCTGTGTCTTGATATAAAATCTGATTTTACAGTTAGGTGTCCACTAATTTGCGTGCGGGCCACATGTGTCCCGTTGTATAGCAGAGGGCTTGCAAGACAAACAGGATATGCGTTAGAGGAATCTGTTCACCACGTGAAGAAATGCAGGGTAGGTTGGAAGGAGGCCGTGACCCCCTCAATCCCAGGGGTCGATGCCGACCGGATATTGACCAGGGTAACTGACAGCTGGCCCTCCAGACACAGCAGTGCCCGCGGTCGTGACCGAGGTCCCCCCAGCAGTGGGCCGGACCAGGTGTGGGTCATCGGAATAGCCCGCAGGCGGGAGAGGTCTGCCGTGCATCCCAGTGCAGCCTGCCAACCCCGCGCCTGCCCTGCGCGGCAGGTTCTGGATCCCCAGAGAGGGCTCGGTGCCCAGCCAAGTGTTCCTCTCTTATGGGCAAAGCACCTGCCTGAGCATTCTCCGTCTTCCCTCTGGCAGTCCTTCCTGTTCCCCGTGATGTTTGGGTGACTCTCGGCAGTACCGCTGACCTACAGAAAAGGAACACAGCCAGCCATGATGCGGTTTTCCTTCCAGAAGCTCACCAAGAACCGCGGGTCCGTGGAGGGCGGTTGTGTCTATCCCAGGGAATCGGTCACGAGTTATTAGGGCTGAAAAGAAAGACTGGTGTTTTCACCTATTAAGTTCAAGAAACCACTCTTGTTCACAAGTAAAACCCGCCCCAAGGGGTTTCACACAGAGCAGCCATGCTGGGCCCTTCTGTTTCTGTTGGTGTTGCTACATTCTCGCTGCTCACTGCCCTGCCCTATGAGCCCTGTTGGGTTTCCTTGTGTCCCTGACCCCAAGGTTCTCAACTGGGGGCTCTGTCACCTTCCTCCGTACCCCAGGGACAGTTGGCAATGAACGGAGATCATTTTGTCACGATGGTGAGAGGCGGGTATGCTACTAGCCTCTCACGGGGTAGAGGCCAGGGCTGCTGCTGAGCGTCCTGCAGGGCACGGCACAGCCCCTCACCACAGAGGGTTTCTGACCCACGGTGTCAGCGGGCCCAGCGTGGAGAACCCCTGCTCCTGCTCAGGAAGCCAGTCTGTCATCAACTCTCATAAAACCAGCTGCAAACCTCCGTGGCTCCGTGGCCAAGCAGAAACCAGGTGTGAGGCCGGGAGCTCTTCTGACATTGAGGGCTTGCATCTTCCCCTCGGAGCTGGTGTTCCCGTGTCCTGCTGCCCGGCGAGGGAACAGAGCTCCCGCAGTGAAGGGGCCTGTCTGTGGACTCGCAGCAGGATGGGCTGGGGTAGGGAGGTCAGGTGAGGTCACATGGCTCTGCAGCCTGTGTCACCACTGTGTCGAAATGAAGCCTGTAACAGAGCATCAGGGATTTCCAAACTCCCAGCGGTAGGTCCCAGCATCCCTGGGAAGGGACGCCTGGACTCCGTCACACTCTGCAGGGTGTCCAGTGTGGGGCTCGCGTCCCTGGCCTTAAGCCTGCCCCTGCCGTGGCCTCTCCGTGCACACATCTAGTTAGTGCAGGGCCACTGGTTGGCGCTGCCCAAGGTCCTACCCATCTCCCCGTACTTGGGGTTAACTCCCAAAGTGGATGTTGCAGAGAGGCCCGGAGAGGGGGCCCAGAGGGCTTAAAGCACTAAGGAGGGCTTTGACCCAGGTGAGAGAAGTGGGTGCGGCTACCTGCCCACGCGGGCTCTCCGCCCATCTCCTTCCTCCCCGTCTGCTCACGCGCCGTGGCCCCTTCCATCCTGCGTGAACCTCACACTCCCAGGATGTTTTCTTGGGACTGGAAAGGAGAGACATGTCCACCTTCGGCCCCAGGCCCTCCTTTGAGCCCACGATCAGCTGGCTTAGCCAGCGTCACTCAGAGGATAAAGCAGGTCACGGACTGCTGAGCGAAAACACAACTTGTTCTTACTTCTCTTTTTTACCCCTGAGAACTCGCTGTGACAGAGCTGTGGATGTTTTTCTCACTCTCTCGTGCTGGGAAGGCAGGTTGAGAAACTACTAATGCACCAGGAAACAAGCCATCCTGTCAGAGTTTGGGACATGGCTTGTGTTGTGGCTTCGACGTTGAAGGGATGAGCAGAGTGGCCTCATTGTTAGGAGGAACGGCTGAAGTCCCACAGGCCTGGGGTTCGAGGCCAGGCCACTTACCAGCTCGGTGATCTTGAATTTGACCTTTTAAGGACTCTGTGCCTCGATTTCCCCATCTGTAAAAGGGGACCGATAATAGGCCCTCCTCCCTCGGAAGGCTGATTCAGAGAGTTAACAAGACTCTGCCCCAGCACCGAACCCCAGGCGCATAGTAGGCCCTTGGTTGTGGCTGCAGGAATGCCCGTCACCGCCCCGGCTGTTGGCAGTGTACGCACAGCTCATATCTGCGTCCCTTAGAACCAGCGCACACCTTGGGGCCCCAGGGCTTTCAGAGGGACACCCAGCAGGCACATTCACTGAGGATTTTGGGGAGACCTGAGTCTTCACGCGTCTCCCCACCGCTGTTACTCCCTTTCTTTCCAAATATCGGTCCAGTCGATCTGGGAAGCTGAGGCTCTGTGATCTTGTCAACATGAAGATGGCCTCCCCGCGGCCAAGCCCTCAGTTCTGAAATCAGGCTGCAAAGTACCAGGCTCCCCCCAGACCGCAGACCTTTTCGCCCCAGTAAACGGTTCCATTGGACAGGTAGTCAGATTTCCTGGCGAGAGATACGCCGAAGCTCTGCTCCGAGCTTCTGCTGGCTGTGCAGTAGCAGCGTGGTACCCAACTGAGAACGAGACCTCGGATGAGTCAGAGCCGGGTTCGGAGGCCGGCTGTCCTAGCAGGCTCGTGGCCTTGACCTCTCTGTGCCTCAGTTTCCCCATCTCTGAAACGAGGCCAGTAGCACAGGCCTCGAGGGTTTGGCAAGAGGATTAAATGTGGTGTCACCCAGTAGGAGCTTCTCCAAGGGGACTTACTTCGACTGTGGTCACGTTTCACGTAATCCTTTGTTCAGACGCTCTCTCCAGTCTCAGAACGATTTGAGTTGGCAGCTTGGGTAGTATTACAGTTGCTTGCCCTACTTCCTGTCTTTTATTTTTAAACATCGGAGCATCTGAAAATTCAGTCTGGAACGAGGGAAGCAGATGAGGTTATTTTGGGCACAATAACCCCCGTCCTATTTTGGGGTTAGTAAAGAAATGACGGTAATAACAGTTCTCTGATCCCAAGGAGGTGAGGCTGCAGCACACAGGAAGTTGGTGGCTCTCTGCCAGCCAAGTGGCCTTGTCCCACTAAGTGTGGTCGATCTGCCGTCGCTTTCTGCTCGGTGGGCCCGTGTCCCCACACAGGGCACTTCTGCCCAGGGAGGCTGGCGGTCACGGCATCATCTGCCTCCCCGTCTGGGGATCGGCTGGCTGGCTGCTGGTCCAGGATGGCCTCAACTGGGAGTAATGAGGCAGCTGGGGCCCTCGGGCTGGCCAGGTGAGCATGGCAGAGGGAGAGTGGGGAAAGCCCAGCCCCTGTAGCACTGTCCAAGCCTGTGTCACGTTTGCTCACTTTCCCTTTGGCCCCGACGGCTCCAAGGTGGAGACTGAAGTCAGAGCGGAAGGGCCCTGCAAGGTCACAGGGCAAAGGACGAGGCAGAGAGTGGTGGATAATTGGGGCCAATTTTGCAACTAGCACAGACAAGTAGCTTGTTTTAGGAAGGAGGCCAGAGATGGGGTGGAGGGCGTCCAAGTGTGAGGCTCTAAGGTGAGTGAGATTTCAGTGGGGGAGAAAGTGGAGGGAGGCCAGGGATCACCTTCCCAGCAGTGCGGCTCACTCCACTGTGCTCCAGAAAGGGCCACACGGGGGCCTTTAATGTACTCACCAGAGTCCCGCTTGCCTTGACTTGGCCAAAAAGAAAAAAATTTTTTTTAATTATCACACAGTAAATGGAGCTTTTTTTTATGTGGAGTCGAGGTCCATAAATTTGAATGCATGGATAGTGAGTTGAGTCTCCACGCCATCATACTCCCGATATGGGACAGTCGTGCCACCCCCCCAGAACTCTCCCTCATGCCGTCCCTGTACGGTCGCACACTCTCCCCCGCCCGAAGCCCCGGCACCCGCCGATCTGTTCTCCGGCACTGTGCATTTGTCTCTCGAGGATGTCCTCTGCGTGGAATCCACAGTAACCTCTGGAGACCGGCTTCTCTCATGGGTACCCTCCCTTCGAGCCGCACGCAAGCTGGGTGTACCAGAGGTTCGGTCCTCTGATGGCTGAGGAGCGTTCCCTTATACAGAGAGCCCGCAGCCGAGCCATTCCCAAGGCGCTCGTGTTGTTTCTGGTTGTTGACAGTTTTGAGCTAATAGAAATATTCGTGTGCTTCTTATGTGGACTAAAGTTCTCATCTCTTCAAGGGTGGGGTGGCCGGGTCATGGTGTAAGTGTACAAGAATGGCCAGCCCGTGTTCCAAGTGGCTGAGGGTCTCAGGTGCTCCACACGCTGGCCGGCGTCTGCTCTCATCAGGGTATTATTTTACCCATTCTCACAGGTGGGTAGATGTTACCATTTCCCTAACGGTTAATGATACTGAGCGTCCTTTCATGTGCTGATTTTTCTTTGATATCTTTGCTTTGGGAAAGCTCTATTCAAGTCTTGACTCCATTTTTAAAAATTTGGTGTTTTTTTTTTTTTTCCTGTTGTGTTTTGATGGTTCTTCTATATTCTCTCCATAAGTGCTTTGTCAGATGGGTGATCTGCACGCATTTTCTCCCATCAGTAGCTTCTTTTTTCTTATTTCTTCACAGTGTCTTCTTTGTGACGCGGCTTCCTAATTTCGATGAAACCCGGCCTCAGTTTTTTCGATTATGCTTTTGGTGTCATGTCTGAGCCCTCTTTGCCTGAACCAGGGCCACAAAGATTTTTCTGTGCGGTTTCCTTCTAAAAGTTTCATAATATGACATTTAGATCTGTGTTTGCTTTTCAGTTAACTTCTGTGTAAGATGTGAGGATGTGGTCCGGTTGACATACTCCCTGTGGCCATTACCAGAGCCAAGGAGAGGGGAACAGAGAGAGGAAAAGGACTACAGCTTCTCCTCCTCTTCTTCCTCTTCCTTTTCCTCTTCTCCTCCTTCTTATTTTTGAGAGAGAGAGAGACACAGAGCGTGCAAGCAGCAGAGGGGCAGAGACAGAGGGAGACACAGAGTCCGAAGCAGGCTCCAGGCTCTGAGCTGTCAGCACAGAACCTGACGCAGGGCTTGAACCCACGGACCAGGAGATCATGATCTGAACTAAAGTCGATTGCACCACGACTGAGCCACCCAGGCACCCCCAGATCCCAGCTTTTCTGATGCAAGCGCAAGGTTTCCCCCTCTCTGAGTTTCCTGGGGCCACTGAAACTGACCACCACAAACTCGGGAATTTATTCTCTTAGCGTCCTGGAGGTCTGAAGTCCAAAGTCAGCGTAAAGTCAGGGCGTCAGCAGGGCTGGCTCCTCCCCGGGGCTCCAGCGCAGAATCTGCTGCCTTGCCTTGTCTAGCTTCTAGAACCACCGCACTGTGTCCTCCTTGCTTCCTGGTGATGACCACTCCTGTCGGCTGCTCTGAGACGCTGCCATCCTGCCTTCCTCGTTCATGGCCCCTCATGACCAGCCTGGGCCCACCCAGAAAATCTGGGACCATCTCTTCATCTCCACTCCTAAATTAATCACATCCGCCAAGTCCCTCCTGTCATATGAGCAGCGGCGATTGGGACGGGGCCACCTCTGGGGAGCCACGGTTCCTCTTACCACAGCCTCTCTCGGAGTTCCGGGCGCGTGAGGACAGCTGCAGACCGAGGCATGAGAGAACCGAGAAAAGAGAGAGAGAGACGCGGGCTCCCCTTCCCCACCACACCCGGCATTCAGGGCCACTCTCCTGCCCTTTGAGCCAGAATCAGAGGGCCCACCCCACCATTTCCAGACGTCAGGCCGACTTGAGTCCAGGCTGGCAGGTCCTGGGAACGGTGGAAAACTCGCTGCAGCTGTGACGGTCCCTCAGATTCCGATTCTCTGCCCCCACGCCACCTGCCATTACTTCATTTCCAGAGCCCGCCAGCAGCTGCCTCGCGTAACCCGTACATTTTTGTACCTACATTTATTTGGTGGCATTGACTCCATCTTACCCGGATCTGGAATTCCTTCCTCAGTGTGTTCTACACCGAAGTATAGAATAGTTGTGTGTGCAGAGAAGGGATACGCTTCGAGTGAACACTCAGTCACAGGGATGGTACTGTTAGGATGGTCAGCATTCATTGAGCATTTTCTGTCTGCCAGAAGGATCTCCTTAATTTTTATAGTATTCCTATGAGAGTAATTACCGTGCTTTGGCCCATTTTACAGATTAAGAAACTGCGGCTCAGAGAAGCGAATGAACTTGGCCAAAGATCCATACTTAGTGAGTGCTGGCGCCTGTACCTCAGACCCAAATCGGTGTGACCTGGGGGGCCTCAGGCTGTAATCTCTCCATCTTGCAGTTTTAAACCTCCCTCCCAAGTGCAGACCTTGGCCACGAGGATTCTCTGAGTGTCCTGTGGCTGTCCTGACACCCCAGTACCACTGCTGTCAGGTGGGAGTTTTCGCCCCACGTCGGGCTTGTGCTGACAATGCAGAGCCTGCTTGGGATTCTCTATTGTCTGTCTCCTGTCTCTGCCCCTCCCCAGCTCTCTCACATGCACGCGCGCGCTCTCTCTCAAAATAAATAAAACGTTTTTAAAAAACTTCAAGAAGGTAATAAAAATAAGTTATCAGCTAAATGGTAAACGGGAGGAAGACATCTCATAAGGTGTCTGGACCCCTGGCAGTGAAGATGCTAACTGTCTGTATCTCTCAAGATCCCAGAAGCATGGTGCCTGTCATGAAGGACTCTGATTTGCAAAACTTCTGAAACCCACTCTTTTCAGCTTAGCCTAAGCTGAAAAGAAGTATTTATTGGTTCACGTAACCGGAAAGCCCAGGGATAGCGTAGCTGCAGAGGCTGGATCCAGAGGTTCGGATGAAGTCAACAGCACTCTGCACCTGTTGGCTTCGTTTTCAAGCTGATCCCCTCTGCCTGGCAGAACTATGGCCTTTACAGACCCTGTAGCTGTAGGGCCTGAGAATGCGCACGCCCTCACTGGCTCCAGCCAGAGTCTAGGGAAGACTTACTCATCGCATGCTTCCCAGTCGCTCCAGCAGAAACTCTAGGGGAGATTCTGCTGGGCCCAGCTTTGTGTCGTCGCCTCATCTCTGAGCTCATGCGTCTCTGTGGCCTGGAGGATGGAATCCCAGTAGCCAGATTTGCCACATCTGGGCTGAAGGGGTGAGGCATTCAGCTACCTCAACTCTCTGCTGAACGTGCTTTCAATGGGGGCCGTCCCCTGAAAGGACAGAAGGGAAGTGGACACACACGTCTGTTCTGGGGGTCTGTCGTCCAGCTGTGAGTAAGGCCACAGCCCGCTACCACAGTAGGCATTTGCATCAGAAGCCCGTGACCCCTCTGGCCCGGACTTCCCTGCCCACTGAGCCACGAGATTTTGCTTCTGGGCTGGAACCTTCTGCACGCCCCCAGCTCCTCACTCCTCAAGGAGCGGGAAGTGTGCCTTAGCACTCCCCAGCCGGGGTCGTCTGTCTGGCAAGGCGGTCTGGCTGTGTTACCACGATGACTTAATGAACTTGGGGGTGGCAGGGGGCTGACTGGGGTTGTAGCTTCTCCAGCTGTGTCTGCTGCTGCAGGGTTTTCTCCCAGGGGGCTGGAGAGGCTCTGCACGTGGAAGGGTTGTCCAGGACGAAGGTCCTCTTGGCACCTGTCAGGAGCTCTCCTGTCCCCGTAGGTAGAACCACGGCTCTCACACATCCAGCGGTGTGGTGGTGGTGGGGGGGGGCGGAGACAGGAGGGAAGGGGCTAAGCCCCGGTCACACCACGAGTTCACAGCAGAGGCCTTGGCCTCCAGACCCAGCTGACTCGCCACATTCCAAAGCCGCAGGAGTCGCTCACCTCAGCAGAGGCAATCCCATTAAGGGATTCATTTGTTCAGCAGGAATTTTTAAAAAAATACTTATTTTGAGAGTGAGAGAGCACAAGAGGGGAGGAACAGAGAAAAAGGGGGAGAGAGAATACCAAGCAGGTTCTGCACTGTCAGCAGGTTCTGCGCTGTCAGCACAGAGCCCCACGCGGGGCTTGATCCCATGAACTGTGAGATCGTGACCTGAGCCCAAATCAAGAGTCCCACGCTTAACCAGCTGAGGCACCCCAGCAGGAGCGTTTAATCAGTTTCCAGTCCTCCTTCCTCGGTTCAGGAGAGATCCCATTACGAACTCTTAAGAGAACTATTTCTGTAATGTTGCTCACTCACCAGCCTTCCGGTGAGAATTAAGCCAGAGAGGTGTAATGACTGGCTCCGGGTCACACAGCTGGTGCGTGGCAGAGCCGAGATTCCCAAGCTCTGGCGCTCCACCACACCAGGGCCTCACGCAGGGCATTCGGCAAGACCTCCTTGGTGAGATGCCCGCAGCCTCCAAGGGAAGGGCGGTAACCAACTCATCTGCACGCCCGTCGTAGAGTTTCCGAGCTGCACAAGTCTCCGTGGTGACGTGGCGCACACGCCTGCCGTCTCTGCTGCCACTTCCGTGATGGTTACCGTCCAGGGCGTGGGCCCGGAACACGCGGGAGTCACCTACCTTACTGGGGCTCAGTTACCTGCTCCCCAGCGTGGGCACGACTAGATCGTCCCTCTCGGGGCTGCTCAGAGGATTACGTGGGACACGGGCTTTCAACTGCTTACCTCATGGCCAGGTGCTGGCTTGCGCTCTGGAAATCAAGGGTGTTTTTACTGCCGACATGTTGAATTTTGCCAAATCCTTTTTCTGCATCTATTTAGAGATCACTCCCCCCGATACACACTTCATTTTGGTCACATGGTGTATTACACTGAGTGATTTCTGTCTGTCGAACTATCCTTGCAATCCAGGAATGAATCCTACTTGGTCACGGTGTATAATCCTTTTAATACGCTCCTGAATTTGGGTTGCCAGTATTTGGTTGAAGAATTTGGCATCAGTGTTCATCGGGGATACTGGTCCGCGGTTTTCTTGCAGTGTCTTTGGCTCGTTACCAGGGCAGTGCTGGCCAAGGAGTTAGGAACTGCTCCCTCCTCTTTGATGTTGGGGGAAAGTTGGCGAAGACTGTCATTAGTCCTTCAGATGTTTGGCAGAATTCGCCAGCGAAGCCGTCGGCTCCAGGCCTGGCCTTTGTCAGACTTGGGATCACTGACTTCGTCCCCTTACTAGTTACAGGTCTCTTTGGATTTTTTATTTCTTGGATTCAGTCCCGGTAAGTTTTGTGTTTCTAAGAATTGGTCCGTTTCATCTCGGTCATTCACCGTGTGGCACTCAGTCATTCACAGCATTCTCTCAATTCTTCTGTTTCTGTAGCATCAGTAATGTCCCCATTTTCATTTCGGGTTGTGGCAATTTAAGCCGTTTTCCCCCTTTGGTCCATCTAGCTAAAGGTTTGTCAGTTTAGTTGATCTTCTCAAAGAACCAACTTTTTTGGTTTCGTTAATTTTCTCTTTCTTTTCACTCCTCTGTTTTGTCTGTCTCTGCTCTCACCTTTGTTGTTTTCTTCCTTCTGTGAACTTTGAGTTCAGGTTGTTCTTTTTCTGCTTCCTTAAGGTGTAAAGTTTTGTTGATTTTAGATCTGTGTTTTTAAGGCAAGTGTTCGTAGCTATAAACTTCCGCCTCAGCCTGGTTTCCCTGGATCCCAGAGGTTTTGGTATGGCGTGTCTTCGTTTTCATTCGGCTCGAAGCATTTTCTGATTTCCCTTGGGATTTCTTCTTTGATCCACTAGGTTGTTCAAGAACATGTGAATTTCCACAAAGAGGGGAATTTTCCAGTTTTCCTTCTGTTTGTGATTTCTAACTTCATCCTGTTGCTGTCAGAGAAGATACTTCTTAAGTCGGTTGAGATCTGGTCTGTGGGCTAACATTACGCCCGGCCCTGGAAAACATCCCTCGTGCGTTTGAGAATTGTGTACGTGGCCGCTGCTGGGTGGTGTCCCGTGTGTGCCCGTTAGTCGGCTGTCCTGCCCTCTCCTGCTGTCTGGTGGTTCTGTGCGGGATTCAGAGTGGGTAGCGAAGTCTTCACCTGTAACTGTGGAACCGCTCCTCCTTTGACTTCTGTCCATTTGTGCATCCTACATTTTGATGGATTGTCGTTGGTGGGTAAAGGTTTATAATTGCTGTATCTCTCTGCTATATTGAATCTTAATCTGTAAGATTGTCTTGTCTCTTGTACCTGTTTTGGTTTAAAGTCTTTTTGGCTTCCGTCAGTACAGCCATGCCAAGGGTGCAAGGGCCAAAACGAGATCTGTAGCCCCTCTGCTTTGAGAGTCATTCCTTCATTTGAAACCACTCGGTGCGCCTCCTCTCCCCTGCCAGGCTCCGGGCACCACGCAAGGCTCTAGCGAGCCCAAACCAGTCGTCTCTGGCCTCAGAGAGCTTGCAGCTGAGCCTGGAGGCTTGGCCGAGGGGCAGGAGGAGCAGTCAGTGGGGAGGCCTCCCTGCCTCCTGTGTAATGGCACTGGAGTGGGGCGGGGGGCCTGGCACGGCCAGCCTCACAGGGAGCAGCCACCAGTCCCTGACCCCGGGCACGGTAAGCCCTCCTCATTCGGCGCATGGGGGCTCTTGGGCTGGTTTCTCCATCAGACATGGCCCTCCCCCTCCTCTGTAGGCGCAGCTGGCCGGGGGGACCATCATCAGCCGAGCCAGCAAAGCCCTGCAGGTGCCAGGCCGGGTCATCTCCCAGTTCCCTGCTGCCTCCTCAGCCTCAGCAGGACACGGCTCTCAGGGCTGGCTCGGCGCCAGGAGGCAGAGGTGGGAGGTGTGTGACCACCTTAGGGTGCGGGTCGCTTCTGAGGAAAGACGCATCAGGAAGTGCGGACTCCTAGCGGAGCCGGAGCAGCCCAGGGATTTGGGGGAATTGGACAACCAGGGGCGGGACTTCGGCTTTGGTGGGAACTGACGGTTGGTACGTTGACCTCCATCTGTGGGGTCTGCGTGTGCAGGGTGGAAGGTCCGGCAGCTTCCCAGTGTGTCTGTCAGCTCCGTGACCCTGGACAGCGTCCTCCTGTCTGCGCCTCCCCTTTCTTCATCCACAGAAAAGAGCCGATCACCCAGACCTCACAACACGGCGGTGGGGCCTGGCGTAGGGAACACAGACCCGGGCCGCGGTCGGTGCTGAGCTCCGCAGAGGAGAAACGAATCCCCGCTTCCCATCCTTGGTTCAACGCAAGCAGCATAGTGCCAGCAGCCTAGAAATACAGATCGATCGTCGTAAACCGAACCAAGGGGAGAATCTTTACGTCTTACTACACGTAGAACCACTGCAGTTAAAGTGGTCGTTTTGACTGGAAAACTCGATAAGAAAACGAGAGGCATTTAAGCACCGACTTCTGTACATGTACATCTTTTAACAGGAATTTTAAAGATAAATGATTAGGATTTGCTTTTAAAATATGTAAAAAAGAGATTAAAATTAGTCTAAACTCTAAAAGGGAAGACTGGGCTAAGGCAGTTCCCCCCCTGCCCCGGGTCGGTCGGGGCGCAGCCGCTGCACGCGGGGCTGAGCCCGGAGAGCAGCCCGAAGCCCTAGGAGGGTGTGAGCAGGTGTGGAGGGCAGGAAGATTCCTCAGTCCATCCACCCGTCCCTCGGTAAATACTTGCTGTTTACCCACTAGGCACCATTTCAGATGCTAATATTTATTCAGCAGCAAATGAAAGTCCCTGCCCTCATGGACATTCTAGTGGAGGAGGTAGACAGTAAATGAACAAGTAAATGGGGGTATGTCAGATGGCAATTGCTGTGGAGAAAAATAAAATAGCAGAGGGCATCCAATGGGAGTGTGGAGGGGAAGGGGCCTGGTGCGCAGGTGTTGCCTATGGCTGGGGAAGGCCACCAGGACACTTTGACACGGTGTGGGGACCTGAGGGATGTGTCAGGCAGAGGAAACAGCATGTGCAAGGGCCCTGAGGCAGAGCTTGCTCGGCCATAGCAGGAAGCCGGTACAGCAGCAGAGTGAACGGGGGAAGAGGTGGGGAAGGAAGTCAGGCAGGCGAGGAGGAAGCCGGATCGCACAGGGCAGCGTAGCCAAGGAAAGACTGCGGCGGTCCTCTGGAGTGAAATGGGAACCACCGGAGGGAAGAGCAGTGTTGTGAATGTGGATGTGGGAGCAGGGAGGGAGCAGGGAGGCCCGAGGGAGGAGGACGTGGTCACCCAGGCGTGAGGAGATGGGGGCTGGGTCGGGCCGGCGAGGGCGAACAGCAGTCGGATTCAGGACGTACTCTGGAAGCAGAGGGGACGGGACTTACCGCTGCGTCGACAGGGGCACGGAGAGAGACGGGTCAGGACGGTGCTCTGGTTGCTGCTGTAGGGGACAGGAAGGAGACAGTCATCATTTATAAAGTGGGGATGGCCCGGGGTGGTGAGGGAGTCACGTTGGTGGCCTGGGACATGTTACAGGTGAGCTCCTGGTCCGACGTCCTGGGGGGAAACGGTGAAGGGCGCTCAGTCCAAGAGCCTGACCTTCAGGACGGATGGCTGGGCTGGGAACGGAGTCACTGTGTGTTGGTGGCACTTAATGCCAGGAGCCTGGACAAGGTGCCTGCGGACAGAGACAGGGCGTCCGTCCACCTTGTAGAAGGGGGGCCCTGAGAGGGAGCAGCAAAGAGGATGGAGGAGGAAGAGCCGGGGGGGTCCAAGACAAACGCCCTGGGAGACGGCGCACCAGGCAGGAGGGCGGCCAACACCAGATCTGGGCTCCCCTGACGGGCGCATCCTCTGCACTGTGTCCCGGAGGCGGTGACGTGCGGCAGGGAGTCGCGTCTGGAAAGCAGGCAGCCCTTTCCAGCTTTGGGGGTCCCGGGCAGCTCCCCGCCCTCTGAGAGCCTCTTCCTTGATAGGATGCTGACCCCCGCCCCCCCCCCCAAGCGGGACTGTGGCGACCGTGCTTCTCACTCTCCTGGTCCTCCATGCCCGTGCCGCACAGCTCGTTCCCTGGGACCCCATTGGGAGGGTGCCATCTCCCACCCTCCAGAGGAGCCAGCAGCCTCCGCCGGATGCAGCACAGTGTGTGACGTGTGGCGTGAGGGCCGAGCCCAGCTCCTTCCCCAACGCTACACGCCTGTCTTCTGCCCGCCCACCGTTCTCAGAACGGATCGCGTGGTTTTCAAAGCCCAGCAATGGGATCTGTCAGACTAGGTGGTGTCACCACCACACACAGGCTCTATTGGGGCCCCTGAGACCTTAAAGTTCCCGTCGTCTTCCGGGACTCTGGCACGGCTTGCCCACGGCCAGCAGGGGAGGAGCCCTGGGCTTGGCCGAGTGCAGGCGGCAGCAGGAAAACGGCCCACGGGGCAGAGGGAGGGCTGGACCGTAGCAGGAGAGGGACTTGCCCGAGTCCTCACCCTGCGCCTCAGGCCCTCAGCTGGTTTACCCTGGGGGAGGCAGCCTCCTCTGCCCCCCGGGTCCAGTGGTGCGGGACACACGCAGCTGCCCCTTCTCTACTGCCACCAGCAGCGCCGAGGTCTGGATAGCCGAGGGGACAGCAGGCCGCGCTCCGGGCAGGCACACTGTGAGAGCAGGGTGGGGCTGAAGATGGGACGGATCGGTGGCCGTCTCAAAATAATTGTGGCAGGGACCCTGGTCATCAGAGCCGCCGCTATCCAGACCCTCCTGCCCCTCCCCACCCCCAGGCTGTGGCCCCGCGGAGGGTGCTGCCCAGGCCCTTTCTGCTCCCGTCCTCAGCCCCGGAAGGTAGCTACCATCGTTGCCGTCTCACGGGGGAGCGAGTCGCGGATCCACGGTGGAGGGACTTGCCTGAGTTTCCAAGCCTGAGCCCGGTGTCCAGGCCTCCCTGGTTCCTGCTGCCACTCCTCTTCACGCCCGCACCCCCGGAGGCGCCAGGGCACTGGGGCTGCGGCCTGTCCTGCCTGCTCCATCCCTGCGTGGGAGGAGGGCGGCGGCGCCATCTCCTTTTATGCCTGACCTAGAAAGTCCCGGTCCTCAGGGCGCCAGTGCAGCGAGCGTTGAAGCCGCACCTTGCGTGGCTGTTTTACGGGTGAGCGTGGCCCGTGTGCGCTTACCGTGGGCTGAGGGCCGGGCCAGCTGCTCTGCTTGCTCTTAGTGGTTCTGTAGCATCACTCACCAAGGGAGCTTTGCTTTTTAAGCCCCGTTTAGGAAAGGAGGGCCTGACACTCAGGTTGCGGGAGTCGCTCCCACGTGGTCCCTGGGCAGGGGGTCGGGTCCAGGATTTGAACCCGGGCTGGCGGCTCCTCCTCCTGGAGCTGTGTTGGGCTGGCTCCATGGGCTCGGTGCATCCAGGAGGGTCACAACAGGGGAGACTGTGTGGGGAGGGCAGGTGCTGTGCCCAGACGGGCCTGCCCGGGTGTGAATTTCTGCTACTGGTCACTGTGGTCCTCTCTGGCCCTCAGCGTCCTCCTTTATAAAGGGACTTATTAAAGGCAGGAGTGGTAGCACCTCATTTAAACCTCCATGGGTCAGAGCCTCGTGTGTGTTAACTCCTTTGCCCTCACACCTTGGGCGCCGTCGCTGGTACCATCCTCCCCTGACAGAAGAAGGCACAAGGGGCTGGGGGGCTTGACCCAGGTCCCTCTCTCTCTGAGTGGGGATTCCTGCCATTTGCTGTCCGTCCACTTTCTCCGTTAAACAAGACCTAAGCCCCGGCATGTCGCCAGCCACGCGACATAGGGGCCCAGAAGCTTGCTTCTCTTCAGTGAGTGCTGGGCCTCGGCTCCTCCTCATGCTGCAGCCCCGGGGCGGGGGAGGCTGCCAATGACCTCGCAGCTACTGTCTGGCTCCGGTGGGACTGTAGGGGCAGTTGGTTGCAGTTGCTCTCCTCTGACCTGTGTGTCCTGAGGGTGAGAAGTTCTCCAGGGGGGCTTGAATTGAACCCCGCCCCCTCCCTCCACCCAGCCCCATGACCTTGCCAGGACAGTGGGCTTGGCCCAGGGCCCCTCTGGTCCCTGCAGCACCGGGCCCTGCTGGCGACAGGTGCATTCCCGGACTCCACCGCCCCGTGATGAGCCTCACTCTCCGCTCAGCCCTGGGGGACTCAGAGTGGGGCCTGGGTCTGTCCACCTCTTCCTCGTCTCCAGCCATGGCCCCCTGTGTGCTTCCAGAAGGTGCCCACACTCACTGGGGCGGCAGGGTCTGCCAGCGGGTGCTTGGGCACAGCCCGCACGGGGACCGGGGAAGCCCTGCCCTCCCGGGGCTATGGTTTGCTTGTGATTCTAACTACAGGTGAGGGGACAGGGCCGACTTCTCAGAGGGGAGATGTGGGCACTGTCCGGGCACCTCAACAAGAGTGGACAGAGGAAAGGAGAGGGGGACCCAGAGGGGAGGCACGGACAGATCATGTACTATCTTGGAACTTACGGCCACATCTGTAGCTGGGCATTAATCGTAGCATTCAGCTTTATGTTAAATGTTGGTTTCTTGGGGACATAGGAAAATCCTGGGGTAGGACCTTGACCTTAACAAATGTTGTCATCATCTGTGCCATTTGAGTGTCTGGGAGCCAGGCCCCCTCAAACTATTGAGCACTAGTGTCTTCTGAGTCCCACGTGGCTGGAGGGGTTGGAGCAGGGCTTAGCTCTTTGTCCCAGAATCCCAGCCCTAAGGCCAGGGTGTCTGCTACCCCCTGCCGTCTGCAGCTTCGTTGCTCTCGCTCTCGACCTCCACAACCGTCTCTAAAAAGAAAACCTAGCTGCTTGGGTCAGCCTGAGGTGATCCCCGGGCCTGGCATGTTGGTGTCCTGGGTGCTGCTCTGGGGGCCTGGACAGTCACCAGGCAAACTCCGTTCCTGCTT
>PITB01030627.1:0-16704 GCA_004024585.1 Paradoxurus hermaphroditus
TCGTACCTCGTTCTCCCGTTTTACCGCCTGGAGTTTGCTCGTGATGACGGACGAGCCGGTGTTGACCCGTCGTAGGTCCCCCTCCCGCCCCCGCCCTGCGTCTGAGACTTTCTTGAGCCCAAGTGGCCAAAGGCGAAGAGTGTCCCCTGCTTTCCAGCAGTTCAGGCTCGGCCGCTTGGCTTTCACGGAGGGCCTGGTCCCGCTGCTGTCGCTAACTGAAGGAGTGCCGAAGGGGAGCTTTGCTTTTGGGAAGAAAGCGTTGGTGCTACAGCAGGGCGTGAGCCTCTGGAAAGCGGGGTTTCCTGGGTTCTTAGCCAGAGCGGTGGGTTTACTGTAGGAGACGCACGTTCCCTGGGTGCGGACGACGGGACGGTGACGGGCCTCCACCGCGACGGCCTCACACGGAGTGTCCACCCGCTCACCCTTCGTCCCCTCCGACCCGTGGCCGCCACTGACCTTTCGCTGTCGGTGGCTTTGCTGCTGGGATGGTCACCTGGCTGGAATCACCCGGACCTGGCCTTTCACTCAGCAGCAAGCACGGAAGTCTGCACTTTTACAGGACAAGAACGCAGCCCACGTGCACAACTAGAAACCTCTTGGCTCGGGGGCCGGAGAACGTGAGCGGCCACCCGAAGCCCCGGCCGGGGTGGAACATTCTCCCCGAACATCCCCTTAGGGGTCCGACAGACTTCCCGTCGCGAGCGTGTGGAGGAGGCCACGTCCCGTCTGGCTGGAGAGCCCGGAGGTGTTGGTGTGAATCCGGGGAGACCGGCTGGACCGGGCCCGGCGTGGAGGACGTCGGAACGTGTCAGCCGTTGGCCTCGTCGCTGCACTCCGCCGACTCCGAGATCCTTCTCTGTGGTCATGAGCCCCTCCTGTTGGCGCCGAGATTCCCCCTAGGCCCCTGGGGGCCTGAATCTTCGACCCGCAGGCACGTGGCCTGCCCGGGCACCACCTGGCTCACTTTCCCAAGCGCGTCCTCAGCGACGTGACACACAGGAGCAGTCTCTCTGCCCCTCGCGCTGCCTGAAGGGCAGAGCCACAGGCAAGAAGGAAGGGAGTCTGGCCTGACTCGATCTTCATTAACTTGAGACCCCACCACCAGGAACGCGGGCGGCGGCCCGTCTGTTCCGGAATGGAGCGAGAGGCTTGTCTGAGCCCAGCGCTCCGTCCCCACGTGCACGGGCCACAGACCTGCCGTCTCCACTCCGGCCACGAGGCAACATCAGCTTCGGGCTTCCCGGGGGTCTGGGGGGTGCCGGGCTGCTCTGAGCACTGGTTAACGCCTGGTCCGGGTCTCGGCCCGGTCGCTTCCAGGAACCGGCCAGGAACACGGGCATTCAACCTCCCGTCCCCGCCAGTCGGGGGATGCCGTGCAGGGCACCTGCCTCCCAGCGTCCTGTCGGGACGGGATCCGGCGACGGCACGGCATCTGGCCCGGAGTGGACACCCAGACGCAGTGGCTGCCCTCGGTCTGGCCTCCTCTCTCCTCCGTGCTCCGAAGGAGCTGAGAGACGCGCCCTTTCTCCCGGTCTCCTGCCCTCCCTGAACCAGAGGCCCCCCAACACAATTCCACAGGTTCTGTCCACACAGGCTGGCTGGGCAAGGGACGGGGGAGCTGGCGCTGGAAGCCAGCGAGCCTGGACGGGTGCCCAGCGGCGTGCCGAGAGTCCTGGCTGCCGGGCCGGCCAAGTGTCGGCTGCTTCTGCTAAGGACCCGAAGCTCCTGGCTGGTGGCAGAAAGGCTTCTAGGTCCCAGCCTCAAATCCTTCGGGGCTCGGACACCCGGGGACAGAGACACGGCCCCATCTCCTCTACTCACCAACGGCCCCCCTAGACCCAGCTCTGGCCCCTCCCCTCATCTGCACCCACCCCCAGACCCACCTGCCTTGGGTCCTCAAACGCCCCTCCCCCCGGGGCCCAGGCACCCATGTGCCCCTCCCCCTCCACTGTGCTGTCTTCAGTTTTCAGTTTAAATGTCACTAGAGGTCTGTCCTCTTGTCTGTGCCCAGAGCCCCCTCCCCCACAGAGCCTCTCCCAGCTCTGTGCCCCCCCGGCCCTGTGCTCCGGGCCCTGGACTGGCAGCTCCGCGGCCATCGCGGCCATTCCCCTGGGCCAGCGCTGGTGTCCCACCTGGTGGACGGACGGCCGATGCTCTCTGACCACACGCTTCCGGGACCTGCTGCTCGTAGCCCAGGTTCCGCTGCGTTGCCGTAGACAGTGTTTGGGGACCGACTCTGGTTTCCTGCCAGCAAGTCAGACATTCCCGAGATCAGCCTGTCCTCCCCAGAAAGGGGTGTCTCCCCGCCACGGAGTGGGGAGCACGCACCCTGTGATCCAAGGACCCCAGCGCCAACATGACACAGCCCCAAACAGCTGAGCGTCTCTGGTTGTCGCCTATGGACAGGGGGTGTCGGGCCGGGAGCACCTGGCAGGCCCCCTCCTCACCTGCTTTCTCAGAAGCCAGGAGGGCTGGTTCCTGTCCCCAGGGCCGTCCGGACCCCGGGCAGAGACGGGAGACGTGCTCTCTCCCAGGAAGTCCCCTGCCCCTGCCGTGGCGTCCTCCAGGTCCGTCCGTGTGGCACCGAGTGGCAGAAGCTCCTTCTCTGTTAAGCCGCATCATCGCTGGTCGCCTGATGCCCCACATTGTGTTTATCCATCGTCCATCCAGGGACGCGGCTGCTGGCACCTTTCAGCTACCGTGACCAGTGCTACTGTGGGGGCGGGGGTGCGGGCAGTGCCCCAAAGGGACACCCCAGGAGGGACTGGGGGGTGTGGGCAGCGTCCCGAGAGGACACCCCTGGTGGGACCAGGGAGTGCGGGCATTGCCCCTGAGGGGCCCCCCCTGGTGGGATTGCTGAGTCCTAAGGCTTCGGTTTTAGTTCCGTGAGGAACGGCCACACTGGTTTCCACAGCAGGTCACGCATCCCACTGTCCCCACCCTGACCGCCCCACGTTACTGCAGGAGGCACCAATGCCCTGAAGCCTCTCCCATGCGCTGGCCCGTCCCCCTGCTGTGTCCGGTGCCCTCTGGCCGCACGGCGACTGACCTGGGCTCGCAGATGCCAGCTCGCGAGAGCCCGCCCGGCCCCGGCTCTGCATTTGCCCTCCCCGCCAGCCCGTGCGCCGCACGCGCCTCCATGGCCGGAAACAAGGCTTGTTTGCAGGTGGTTGGTTTGGGCCGGTGACCCCAAGAAGCGGGGACGGCGGCTTGGAAAGAACAAAGCAAAAGAGAGTCTGAGCAGAGGTGACACGTGGGTTTGTCCTGGTGATGTGACGGCTGGGGCGCCTGGAGCTCGGTCCCACTGCCTAGGAACCACCCCCCACGTGGGCCTCTGTCCCCGAGCGTCTGGAGTGGCCCCCGGGGGCTCATGGAGCTCGCGTGTCGCGAGTGCCTGGCGGTTCCTGTGGGAGACGGGTACCAGCCTCGGCAGGGGCCAGAGGAGCAGGTGGGTCCCCAGCGTTTGGACCTCGATGGCACATGATGCTAACCAGACATCGGGCAGAGTCACAGCAGGTGACTCGGCCACGGCTCTCACCGCGTGTCTGGCGCTGTGCATACGTTAGCTCGTTTAAGCATCTGGGCTCCCCCCAACTTACAGATGACGACGTGGAGGGGGACACAGGCTCAGCTGTGTGCCCGAGGTCACCCCGCTGGCTAAGAGCAAAGCAGGGCTCGGAGCCCCTCTGCAGACCCCACCCTGATGCGCACGTGCCCTGAGCCCGCAGAGCACATGCCACTGAAGCCCCGGACCAGGGAAGCCGAGACTCTGGGCTCTGGTATTGGACAGACCCGGCTGGGTTCAGCTCCCGGCCCTGCCCTCGCCGGCAGCGCGACCTTCAGCAGGTCACATCCGCAGGAGCCCAATTCGGGCAGTGGTCCAGACGCCTGTCGGGAGGAGGGCGGGACATCCACGTAGTGGGGGCTCCTCAGCCCTGAAAAGGAAGGGACTACTGATACATACATCATTCGTTCCGTGCACACGAATCTTGGAAACATACTCGGGGCAGAGGGAGGAGGGGGCAGGATCCACCAAGGACGGGCCATAGGAACATTCCGGGCTGGTGACAATGTTCCCCCACTTCATGGGGGTTGGGCTCACACAACTGTTTCCCTTTTTCAAAACTCGATTTCGTTGTAAGTACATTTACCCCCAAAGAAAAATCTGCAAAAACCCCCACCTCTAGTTAATGACTGGGGGCTGAATTCGGGGGGCGTCCTGACTGTCACGGTGTTCAAATCCCTGCCCTGGTGGGGCCCCTGGAGGGCAGTCCTCTCCACAGCCCCCCACCCGCCCCGGTGGGGGAGCGGCGTCCCCACTTCGTCGGCGTCTGTTCATCAGGTCTCGTGCCCCAGCGCCCCTCTTCTAGAGTTCCGGAACCCAGCAGCTGGGGTGAGGGGGCTTCGCACAGCACCGGGCCCACCTGGCCGAGGGGGAGTGCAGACGAGGAAACCATGGGGACCAGAGTCCCTCGCCCTGTCAGTGAGGAGGATGCGGGCCCCCACGCTCCACCCCTGCCGGGCCCCCTGCCCCCGTGCTGGGCACAGAGGCGGTGGCGGGCCCCCCACCCCGGAAAGTGAGGCGGACAGAATTCCGGGGCGGAAGCTTGCAACAGAGGCTTGGCCAGAGGTGAGGCCAACTATGCTCCATGGTTTAACAGATCGGTGCTCCGTGGCTCCAAACGCTAACAATATCTTCACTGTCACCTCTGGCAGTGACGGGGGTCGGCCGGGCTCAGCTGGGGGGTCTTCGCAGTCATGTGGTGGCCTCCTCCCTCTCCCAGCCGTCGGCTCGGACCTCAGGTGGCTGCATGCGCAGAACCCGCCCACCATGTGTGTAGTAGTCAGGGCAGAGAGAGAGAGAGAGAGAGAGACAGAGAGAGACCTCATAAGGACCCAGCTCGTGCAGCCGTGGACACCCGCAGAGCCCGAAGGCCAAGAGCTGCCGCGGGGCCCGCACCAGCCCGTGAAGCACACCTTTCTCGTGAAACGCGGCGGAGTCCTTGTGTGGTTTCGTCGTGTTGTGAATACAGGTCTGAGTGCGTACCCACCCATCTTGCTGAGTTCTATGATTTTATAAAATCTACCACATTGTGTAGGTACACTGGCCGTCGTCTGTGCATAAAGAGGTTTTCTCTTCTTCTCCATCGCTGTTGCCCTGGGCTCCGTTTCCCGTCTCACAGGACCCGCTAGCCCTCGCCCGGCACCGCGTGGATCCGAGGCGGGCTCTGGGTCTTGTTTCCGAATTAACAGCAGCGACTCCAGCATTTTCCTGTTGAGTAAAATGTTTGACCTGGGGTTTCGCAACGAGTCTTTACCGCGTTTAAGAAGTTTCTATCCACACTCGACAACTTCTTAGGGGAGAAAATATTACGTACCTGTCAACTTCGTGACAGAAACACCAGATATCTATGAAACCGGGTCCGTAAATTGTGAGCGTAAATTATATTTCCATTTTCTCTGCAACGGTATGAAACTCATACATTTTTGTGGTTAGGAAATTTAAAATAACGGAAAACCGTGTTTTGGAAACCCCACTGCCTTCCGGAGGCTTCGCACCTGCGGTCTCCAGGCCACGGGGCCCAGCTGTCCAAAGACAACACGGTGGATTCAGTCCGGGGAGCGGCGGTGGGTGGAGGCCAGGGGCGAGGACGGGGCGAGACGGAAAGTGTGGAAGAGGCCGGTGGCCCAGACAGGTTGGTGGGTCAGGGGGGCGCGGGGGAGGCATGAACGCGGCAGAGCTGAGACAAACCTGGTCTCTTGGCTGCTACCTCACCTGCCGTGCGCCTTCGGGGCTGCCACGCCATGGGCGAATCCTCTCGCTCTCGGGAGGAGTGGAAGCAGGTCTGATTCCCACAGTGAGTGAGACGTTGCAAACCCTTTAGTCTGATGCTGGCTAGTAGGAGGTGTGGCCCAGAGTCCCCGCAGCGGGAGAGGTGGGTGTCTCCTCGTCCTTTCAGGGGCGGTGCGCCCGGGCAGCGCCTGCACCAGGGGCCACGGGGCCCGGGAGGCGCCGTCCTCACCAGCAGGCAGGTGTCCACGAGCCAGCGCCCCGCGCCGTGGGGGGCTCTCCGCACACAGGCCGCCCAGGGAGATCCCAGGCTGGTTTTCCGCCAGGACCACCGTCAGCACCAGGACCCACTGCACCCGCCCTCCCCAGATCCTCCTCCTCTCCCTCCTCGTCCTCTCTCCTCTCTGCCTCCTCTGTCTCTCCATCTTTTCTTTTCCCTGCTCCCTCCACCCCCCACTGCCCGCTTTCCAGATTGGCAGCTGCTTCCTCTCCACGCGGCCACCCGAGAAGCTTCCTGGTGGATACTCTGCACCTGAGCCGTGCCGGACGCTGTTCTGGACGCGGGAGACGGAACACGGCAAGTGTGGCCTCGGTCTGCACGCTGCCGGACACCCTGGCCTCAGCCACCATGTTGTCCTGGGAGAGGAGGCCCAGGCCACATGGGCCACGGGGAAGGCTCAGAGTGAGCGCACGTCTGTTTCCCGTCTCTCAGGGGCTCTGTGGGAGGGAGGACTTGGTCACCAACAGGAGCCTCCTTCTGTCTTCTAATGCAGGCGCTTGAACGCTGTGACCTTCCGACCGAGCAGCCCCACGGCCCTTATGCTCTGTCTTCATTGTCATTCTCTGCAAGGGCCTTCCCGAAATCTCCCTCGAGATGTCCCCCTTGGCCCATCAATTATTCACAAGTATGTCGTTTAGCTTCTGAACATTTCATAACTTTTATCTTTCGGCCCTTGATTTCTGTTTTACTCCCATTGTGGTCTGGGAACCTGCCGCGCACCTGGCTTCAACACTTAAATTTTTGGGGATTTCTCGTACATCCTGTTGAGAAGAACGTGTGTGGTGCTGCTGAATGTTGTGGCTGCATCCTCGCTGGCTTCTGTCCGCGAGTCCCAGCAGCTGCTGGTCTCCAGCTGTGACTGCGGCCTGTCTCTTCTTCTCCCGGTGCCTCCAGTTTTGCTCCCCACCCCCTGAAGCTCTGATGTTGACTCCGCATCCCCTCGCTGGGTGCCCCTGCTGGCATCGGTGACGTCCTTCCATCTCTGGAAAGTTTCTTTGCCGTCAAGCGAATTCATCTGAAATTAATGTGGCTGTTCCAGGCTGTTCCTGGAATCAGGAACAAAGAATCAATTGGTTCTTGTGCGATATATTTTTCCCGATATATTTTTCCCATCCCTTTGCTTCACCTGCTGTATCGTCACGTTTGATAGGAGCTTCTGGAGGACAGACTAGTGTTGGTAACAGGTAACACTGTTTAAACTGCTCTGCCAATCTTTGTCTTTTAACTGGGCTATTTAGACCGTTTATACTTGGTGTAGGTATGTTAGGACCTCTCTTTTATTTCTTGTTTTCTGTTCTGTTTTTCATTGTTCTTTTCTTTTTCTGTGCTCTATGTGTTATTTGAGTATTTTTAAGAATTCTGTTTTGAGTTGTCTATGGTGCTTTCCAATGTACCTCTTTATTCAGCTTTTCTAGCAGTTACTCTGGGTGTTGTATTCTATTGTACGTCCGTGACTTACCAGTCTACTGCTGCCTTCATTCTACCAGTTTAAGTGATGTGTAGACATTAGACTTCCTTTGTGTCCCTTCACCTCTCCCACTTATAATTGTCTTAAATACTCCCTCTACACACATTTGGGACCACATCCCACGAGGTTAGGATGCCGCCTCAGTCCGCAAACAAAATTGTGAAAACTCAGGAAGAGAAGGAAAGTCTGTTGAACATGCCCACAGTTTTCTTCCTGACGTTCTATGATTTCTTTCTCTTTAGAGAAATTCCTTTAGCCATTTGCTTGGGATAGGTCTGCCAGCAACAAACGGTCTTCTGTTTTCTCCATCGGAGAGCGTCTTGATCTCCCTGTACTCCTGAAGGATCTCCGTGCCGGGTCCCGGGTCCTGGGCTGACCCTTCTTCCGTTCGTGCACCTGAGACCCATTGTCCCGATTCTGGCTTCTGTGGTTTCTGTCCGATGACAAATCTGCAGTCATCTGAATGCTTTTTCTCCTGGGGGTCAAGTGGCTGCTTTCAAGAGTTTCATTATGTTTTGAGGCACATAGGTTTGTGTTCATCCTGGTTGGGGTCTGCTCAGCTTCTGGTCTCTGGCTTTAGGTAACTTGCCAGATTTGGGGAGTTTTCAGTCTTTATTTTTCATATGCTTCTCCCCTGGGACTTGGGCCACATAAGTGATTTGTATCTGAGGCTCTGGTCCTTCTTCTTTTCATGGGATGTGTTCTCTCCGTCGTTCAGATTGTGCGACGCTCATGTTTGACCAAATGGTTCTCTCCTCTGTCCCCTTCCTGGTGGCAGACCACCCACTGAATTTTCTGTTTGCCATGGTGTCTTCCCGTTCTAAAATCTCAGCCTAGCTCCTCTTTCTATCTTCTGTTTCTCTGCCCGGCGTGCTCCCCGTTGCTCACTGGAGCGTCTTCCTCTCGGCTGCTTTAGCATCTTTGTCACGTCGTCCTCACACCCATCATCTTGTCACCGGAAGGTTCTTGTTCTGGTCACAAGAAAGATTTCAAGGACAGAGCAGCACAACAGAGTAAGCCCAGCTTACCGAAGCGAGCGTACACTCTCTAGGCGGGAGAGCGGGAGGCCCAGAGGTGCCACGGCACTGGGGCAGGGGCTGTTCTTTCCCACTTGCTGGGGTCTCGGGACATGGCGAGGGTGGTCTCTGACTGTGGGCCACCGGGAGCTGCAGGGGCCCACAGACACGCTGTGGCCCCTCGGGCATCCTCCGCTCACAACATCCTGCAACTGCACCTTCCCAGTGATCAGTTTCTACGGCTAATCTGCTCCCGGCGTGTGGTAGTCTCTGCCACATTTCATTCTTGGAAGTGCTGGTCAATGTCCTACACTTCTCCTCATCTGTGTGGCTTCTCTGTTGTCACAAGATCTGGGTCATGTAACCGGTTCAGTCCTGCTCAAGAGACGTTCTAAGGTGTGGTTGTTCCACGGACCGGGGGCCTGAAGACTCGGCATCTAACCGCGTCTTGCCCGCTGGGTCTCTGGAGGGGAAACCACGTAGCTGATGGTCTCTGTTTTTCTAACATTCCCGGGAAACAAATTCACGCAGGGCAGAAATCTGCATGAAAGAAGTCTCAGTGTTTTCCTGCTGAAGGGTTACCTACATTGGCCTGCACCCTGCAGAAATAGGGCCAACTCTACATCGTAATTCGCACTTTCTCCTCGAAAAGCTGTATATCTGGGGATGTGAAGGTTCTCCGTACGTGGGGAACTCTCATCTCACGGTGTATAAAGGGTCCGGCTGGACCCGCGTAGCTCGGGCAGGGGTCAGGGGTGGGAAGCACGTTCTTTAATGATGGCTCCTGGTGTGAGGGGGGCTGGGCCGATCACCGCACCTGTCCCCGTACGGAAGCCCCAGGGCCCTGGAGGAAGCGTGTGTCTGCGGGGGGGCCGTGGAGAACACACACGTTGGTAAAACCTCCCCCCAGTCAGTGGGGGAGAATATAAGGTAACTATTTGCACGAGCGAGAGAAGGCGCTGGGTCGGGAGACACAAACCAAGTGTGGCTTCAGAACCATCCAGAGCAAGAAGCTGAACTCCATGGGGGTCCAAGTGACAGAAGGGACCCAGCGATGGGTGTGTCTCACCTCCGTGGCTGCCGTGGCCAGTGGGCAAGACGATTTGTTTAGGAACTCCCGTGATGTCTCTTGGCACGGTCACCGTGAGGGCTCTTGGGGAAGCCTGGCCTCCCTGCAGACTTCTCTCTCCTCCATCCCGATGCGGCCACACGGCTGTGCTGCCCGGACACCGAGGAAGAGGAGTATGTATGTGTGGAGGAGCCTGCCTGCTGGGCATGGGCGTCCTTGAGCCGAAGGTGTGCATGGACTTGCTCCCACTCAGGGACCTTCTTCCCTACGTGTCTCTCTTTGCCTCGTGGCGATCTCGTGCTGCAGCGTCTCAGGGGTCCAGCGATCTCTGGGACTGGGCTGCATGAGTTGGGGGCCTGAGAGTCGCCTACAGCGTGGTCTAGTCCCCTTGGGCTGGGCGGCCGCCGTCGGTTCTCCCCAGTTCTGGAGGCTGGACGCCCCAGGTCCCCAGGTCTCGGTGAGAGCCGCCTCCTGGCTTTCAGATGGCCGCCTCTCCCCGTGTCCCCACCGGCGGCAGAGAGCTCCCCGTGTCTCTTCCTCTTCCTACGAGGCCGCAGCTCTCTCAGGAGGACCCGCCTTCACGACCCCGTCTGCCCCGTGTCCGTACGCCATCGCACTGGGGGCGAGGGCTCCAGCACGTGGAGGACGGAGGTCTTCATGAAGCCTCTCCCATCCGCGCAGCTCAGCCCTGGTCTCCACGGCCCGAGGTTCACTGCCGGCCCCCTGAGCCGCCAGAGCCCCAAGCCGGGGGGGCCGAGGCTTCTCTACACTAAGACAAAGTCCTTGAGGGAAAACCCACCCGCCAGAGCGGGAGTCTCCCTCCTTCCCGCCTTCCTGCTGGGTGGGGCCGTTTCTACGCTGGCCGTTTGGAGAACAGCGCAGCAGTCTGGGGACCGGGGTCTTGGTCCTGTTGTCCCCTCGGCCCGGATGACGCCCGCTCTGTCCGCGCTTCTCCTCTGGCCTCGGGGCTTCCCTGAGAGCATCTGGGATGCCCTTGGACGTGAGCAGTGGTTTCTTCACTTCTGGATTTCTCGTTTCTCAGATCTGAAAACACAGGGTTTGGTGGCCGGGAGCTTTAGCTCTGAGGATGTGGGCTGTGTGACCTCGGGCAGGCACCTTTCCGTCCCCGCCTCATGGTTTTCGCTGCCCTCCTCGTTAGGAGGCGAAAGGTCAGCACCTGCCGAAAGGTGTGGAGGCGGTGAGTGTGAAAAGCCTAGCCGGCCCCCGGGTGCTGGCGGTTACCGTGATTACAATTTCAGGAAACAGGATTCGACGGCGGGTGGTGACCTCTAGAGCCTTGTGGGACACCGAGGACCCAGAACGTCACCAGGGGGACATCTGCGGCTAAAGCTGACCTGCGTGTCCTGGGCCTGGCTCTTGGAAGCAGAGGCCATGCCGCGGGGGCAGGGGCGGGCGGAGCCCGGCCGGTGAGCAGTCAATCGGGATTTGACCCTTGTCCCGCCCGTGGCCACGAGCCAGTTTCTGGCCGCTTTGGGCCTGTTTCCGCAGCTGAAGGTGGAGACAGTGATTTCCAGCTAAGGGTAGTTTGATAAGGTTTAGAGGCCGCGTGTCTAAGGCATGTCTAGG
The DNA here is from genome assembly GCA_004024585.1 of Paradoxurus hermaphroditus. Taxonomy (NCBI): domain Eukaryota; kingdom Metazoa; phylum Chordata; class Mammalia; order Carnivora; family Viverridae; genus Paradoxurus; species Paradoxurus hermaphroditus. The sequence goes on from PITB01030627.1 coordinate 11,212, forward strand.
TCCTTTATCTCTGTGCGAACCCCACACCCTCATCTGCGATAATGGTAGTTCCCAAACCTCTCTGGGAAGGGGCGACGGGAGAGGGGCAAGAGCAGGGACGAGGTCTCGTTCCCACAAGCAGCACGCGGCGGTTCCGGAGGCTTTCACGATCTTGCCCTCACCGTGAAGGCCTCTTGGAAGCGAGCAGGGGTCGCCCCTGTGAGGCGGAGGCGGGGGCGGGAGGTGAGGGGATTGCCCGAGGCCGCGCTCTGTGTCCCCCAAGGTCGGCCACCTCCCGGCGATGCACGGGGTCAGAGGACACGGCGTTGGGCCAGGGAACCCACTTACTGCTTCACGATGAGTTTGTTTGTAAGGAAGGACGGGACACAGCAGAACGGAAGAGCGAGTCCGCATGCAGTAAGAGGGGGTGCTGTGCCCCTCGTGCGCGGAAGCGAGAGGCGCGTTCGGGGGGACGCGTCGCCATCCCTCCGAGGGAGGCGTGAACACCGCTTCATCGGACCCTGCAGTTCAGACCGGTCGCTGACCGCTCCGGAGGGAGCCGTACCGGGAGCCGGCAGGTCCCCCGTTTCCGGGGCAACAATAAATTCTTCCAAGTCGGCATCCCCGACGCGGCCACCTCCCTCCAGCTCGAGAACGCTGCGGCCTCCTCGTGCCTCACGGGGAGTCCAAACTCCCGCCAGCCCTTCCCCTGCGCCGTCCCCCCTCCAGGCCAGGCTTCCTTCCCTCCCTTCTGCCAAAGCACAGCATTTCCTGTGCGTGACCCCGCGCCCCCGGGGAAGTTGCTGAATTGCTGCATTCGAAACCACCGTCCTGAGACTCATCTTGTGTCACACCCACGGGCAGCTGGTTCCTTTTTTCCACCCTGCACGCCACAACCAGTTCCCCCTTCGCAATGAGTTTGCCAAACCACGAAGGCGGAGGAAACACTCCCCAGGAGCCCGCCCTCGCCAAGTGCAGGGGTCCCCGGGGCCCCCCTCGCCTCAGATGATCGGGCTGCAGATGTCGGAGTCTCCGCAACCAGCCTCAGCCGGCAATTGGCTGGCACAGCTCACAGAACCGGGGAACGCACCGTACTCAGAACTACCAGATTAGAACCAGCACAAGCGTCCGTCCACGGCACTGGAAAGGGCCTGGGAGGGTTTTGGACGTGAAGTCTCCGTGTCCTCGGCGATGTGTTTCCTCTTGGCGTCAGTGTGTGGCGAGATGCACAGGGCACTGCTGACGAGGAGCCTGAGGCAGGCCGAGGGCCCAGCGCAAGCTCGCCCCCCCCCCGGCCTCCCCCCTCCCCCCGGTGGGGTGCGTGCGTCGTTCCTCAGGGCCCCCTGGCTGCCCAAGAACAAAGGAAAGGAAAGGAAACAAATGGTGAACTGATAGAGTCTCCATCAGTCTACAAACGGCTTAGTAAATTACAAGAAAAAGGCGGTCTTATCAAAGGCTTAATCTCCAGAAACCTGTAGCCTCTGTTTGCCGGAGCCCCGACGTCACCCTCCCCTCCACAGTGATGTGGGGACACAGGCCAGGAGGAAGCGGCAGGTAAAACTGAATTGCCTCGTAACCTGCAGCCCACGGACAGATACTCGAGGCAAATACGGAGCAGAACACTCCAGGAGCCCCCTACCCTCCTAACGTTGGTGCCTTCCTAGAGGGAACCACCTTAGCCTGACGGCAGCGAGGCCTCCGGGATCTCGGGAGTCCCCTTTAGCCCATCGAGGCCTTCTAGAAGCCTCCCTCTTGCCTTTCCCTCCCCCTCCTCCACAGTATAGAACCAGTCACTCCTCACGACCCCAGTGCAGCTCTTGCTGCCCCCGGGTCCCGTCCCCTGCTTTCATAAAATCACCTTTTGGCCCCAAAGAACTCTTTCTTGGCTGCCGGCCAAACCCCATCACCCCAAAACCCCATCACTGCCAGCCCGGGAAGCTCACTCAAGCTTCGGTGTCCAGACATTTTCCGGGGCTCAGCCGCATGCAGTCCGTCCGCGTGGCCGGCCTTTGGTCTGCGGCCCCTCCCCGAGGCCGGAGCTGATATCGGGGGCCCCAGACACCCACCACAGGTCACGCCGCTAGGCTCCTAGATGGCCGAGTCCCCAGGCAAACGGAAACGGTCCTACGCCCAGGATGTCTCTCCTCTACGCGCCCTGGGGTGCGGCCAGTCTGGGGCTTAGGAACCGAGCGGTGACACTCTGCAGCCTCACAGGTGTGTGCCGGGGGTCCTGGGCCGAGCGAGACAGGCACGTACTCGGGATTCCGCGCTCTCGAAGCTGCGGAAAGCCGTGTCTAATCTACAGTGGCAGGGGAGCTACGGCCACATAATCTGTGGGGCCCAGTGTGTCTCATGGTGGGGAGATTACGCCGATAAGGTCGGGTTTGAAACACACACCCCCTCACACATGCAAACTGGCGCAGCCGCTCTGGAGAACAGTGCGGAGGCTCCTCAAAAAGGTAAAAATAGAACTTCCCTATGACCCAGCAATTAGTCTCCTAGAAATTTACCCAGAGGATTCAAACATGCTGAGTTGAAGGGGCACACGCACCCCAGTGTTTATAGCAGCACTATCGACGATAGCCGATTATGGAGAGAGTTCAAGTGTCCGCTGACTGACGGACGGATAAAGGAGATGTGGGATATACGCAATGGAATATTACTCAGGCATCAGAGAGAATGAAATCCTGCCATTCGCAGCAACGTGGATGGAACCGGAGGTATTATGCTAAGAGAAATAAGTCAGTCGGAGAAAGACAGATACCATGTTTTCACTCAAATGTGGAATTTGAGAAACTTAACAGATGAACACAGGGGAAGGGAAGGAAAAATAAGTTACAAACCATAAGAGGGAGGGAGGCAAACCATAAGAGACTCTTAAATACAGAGAACAAACTGAGGGTGGATGGGGGAGTGGGGGAGGGGAGAGGGGGAAGGGACTAAGGCGGGCCTTGTTGGGACCAGTGCCGGGGCTCGTATGTAAGCGACGAGCCGGGGGATCTGCTCCTGAAGCCAAGACCACCCGTATGTTGCCAAGTTGACAATAAATTATTAAAATAAACAAAGTAAATCGAACGTCCCGCCCTCCCACGCGGAGCCCTTGCTCCGGGCCGGCCGTTTTGCTGAGCTCTTTCCAGTATGAACAGGCGTCGCTGCCGGGCGCGCCTTCCGGACCCTGTGATGGCAGCTCCGAGAGAGCCCAGGCCTCGCTGGGAACTGACGACGCCGGAGTTTGAACCCAGGCCTTTGAGCACTCAAAGCACCTGTCGTCTGCTCTGCTGCTTCCGGTTGGGGTTTTTCTGGCTCCACAGCCTCTCAGCCCCAAGGACAGAGGGGGCACCCGTGGGCGTCTCTCCGGACTTCCCACATCATCTAGGTTCTTCAAACAGAGTGTTCTGTGTTGTTATTTTTGTAAAATTAGGATCTCAATATACATACCGTAACATGAGGCTTTTTTTCATTGAACGTTTTATAATGAACATTTCCTCGTCTCCTTGAGTTATTGGTTCGTTGAAATTTCAGACCAAGGATGGAGATGAGGTTTAAGGTTTTCTTTTTTATTATTATTATTTTTGTCTTTTATTTGAGAGAGACAGAGAGAGAGAGAGTGCAAGCAGGAGAGAGAGACAGAGAGAGAGAATCTCAAGCTGAACGTGGAGCCTACTTGAGATTCTCTCTTTCTAACCGATAAATCAAAGAACATGCTGAGCCTGGAGCCCGACGTGGGACTCGATCCCATGACCTTGAGGTCATGAGCTGAGCCGAAATCAAGAGTTGGGTGCTCAGCCAACTGAGCCATCGGTGGCATGCCACTTGCTGTGGACGTGGGAGCCGAGGCCGTCCCTGCACAAGGACCCCTCTCGGGGTCGGGGGGGGGGGCGGCGTACCCTCCTCGCCCTGACCCTGACGCAGGCCAACAACTCACAGAAAACATCCTCGGTCAAGCACATTCATCTCTGCTTCTAAAGGAGTTGTATTTTCTTAAGGACAACTCTAAAGGGTAAAAATACTGTTTGACACTAATTATATATTTATAATACACTAATTAATATTTCTCCATATATAGGTTAGCTCTGTATCTCAGGAACTTAAATATTCTCCAAGAACGTCCTTCAAGCCTGCACGTACCCCAGGCTGTTGACGTGCCAGAATTAACTTAGCCAACGTCCCTTTGTTCGGTGGCTTACCTCCTCCCATTCTCTGAAATTATAAATAAGGCTGCGGGGGACCCAGCCACACATGAATGCTGCGGTCAGCTTGAAGCAGAACCGAAACTGGTGTGAAAGTTGTCAGAAGAGACTGAGGCTGTGGAAGTTCACAGGAGGGGCTGGGGACGGGGTCTTGGCTCAGTGGGTGTCTAGGCCCTTTAAGAACGGAAATCTCCCATGCCGTCACGCAGCGTGGCCCAGTTCCTGCACCGCGTCCTTGTCCTGGGGCGGGGGGCGGTGTTTTGCGCTCTGTAGCCCCTTGGTGACGTACCATTGGGCTCCCGGGCCCGTCGGCCAATATAGAGGTCTCATTGCACAGGAATTGCTAGTTTCTTTGTTTTTTGTTTTTCATTTTTGCCGGTCGATGGGTAGGCCGTAGGACTACTCAGCTCGCCCTATATGAGCGAACCAGGAAATAAGACAGAACGTTCGGCCCACAGATGGCCGACATCGCCGTCACCGGCAGTGCGGTCGGGATAGTGTGGGAGCCAGGAGGAGCGTGCTTGGCCTCGAACGGCCCGCCTTCTGGCGTCACCACACCTGCCTGGGCGGCTGGGTCGTGTGGTCCGGGTGGGGAGGACGAGAGACGCCAAACTCCTAGCACTCGGGGCCGGCCTCCACAGAGAGGGGACAGGACAAGAGGCCGCGATACTTGGCGGGGACCCGTCCTTCTCGAAGAACACGTCAGGGTGGGGAGGGGACCTTTCTTCCAGCCAGCTCGCCGCGCCTTTAGCGGGTCCCCATCGCCGGTGGGGCGGGCGCGTTTGCACGGGTTTATTGGCCATCGAAGCTTCCCGTCCTGGGCCTTTGCCCGGTTCTCCACGGTGTCGTCTGGCTTTATCGCCCGGGCCTGTGGGCGTTGCTTCCGTGTTCTGACCACCCAGCTTTTGTCAGCCGTGCACGCCGCCGGCGCCTTACCGCGGCCCTTCCACGTCGTTTCCTAATTTACGATGGAGCGGGCGTACACGAAAACCGAGGATCTTTGTCTTGATGGGGACGAGTCCCTGTCGGTTCTTCCTTTAAGGCGCGTGGTTTTGATACCTTGTTTAGGAAATCCTTAGTTCCCTTTCACGGGCTCTTTTGGCAAGAGTGAGGGGGTGCATACGCAACGAGCTGCTCGAGCAGGCGTCCTGAGGGCCGCCCAGCTGAAGATCGGTGTGGAGGAGAGGCAGAGAGGCCAGCCTCCCCCGCCGGGCTAGACCTGAGCGGCCAGCGCCTCGGGCCGCAGCAGCCGACGGGCCGGGGCGGCCGGGGCGACCGGAGACGGAAAGCCAGAGGTCCGCACGGCGGGGACCAGGACGCCCTT
>PITB01030628.1:0-16699 GCA_004024585.1 Paradoxurus hermaphroditus
GGCCTGCCTGTTGATGACCTGGTCTCGCTGCCTGTCCTGATGGTCACCTGCACGGACGCCGTCGCCTGGCCCAATCCCCCCCACCCCCACCACCTGCCCGAGCCTGCCCCTCACGGCCCGGCTTCTGCGCGTCTGGGATCCAGGGACTGAGCGGGTTCGGGGCCACTCGGGCAGCCTCGGGACACGTCCCAGCCCCACCCCTGCCGCTGAGAGCCACGCAGCCTCCTGCCGCCCACCCCACTGTCCCAGCCGCGCCTTGTCTTCATCGAAGCCTCTGCGTCCAGGCTCCCGCCGCAGAGACGCCTCCCCGACTGAGGCCTCGCGTCCGAATACGGTGGCGGGAGGCGCGCCCCGCCAACACGACTGGGTTGCTGACTCGTGTCTGCCTTCCTTGCTAACCCGTGAGCGTCGCGAGGGCAGAAACTACCGTGTCCCCAGCACCCGCAGCAAAGCGTGTGCAAAATCTCATCGTCGAATGAATGAAGGAATGAAAGCAAGAATGCACGGTGGTGTCCAGGGTCCATGGATGAGGACAGGGACCATCAGGAGGCTTCAGGGGCTGCGGGTGGCAGAGCTGAGCCCGGGCAGGGGCCTCTCAAACAGGACGACAGGGCGGGGGGTGGGGCACGGTCTGCCTCAGTTTCCCCTGTCTCCCCAGCATAGTTAGTAACGAGTGTCCTACTTTGGACAATAAACCACGGGTTACGAGATACCGTGACCTCTGTCCCCCTCAGGCTCGAGCATGAAGGTGGGGGGAGAACGGGGCCCGAGAGAGAGCTCAGTCCAGCACCAGCACCCCAGACGCGACGAGGTGCTCCCCTGGGCCTTCCCCAAAGAGACCCTTCTCGGAACACCTCTTAGAGACAACCACCAGCCTCGACTCGGGTCAAGTCGGGTAGGAGGCTTCCAGAAGGCCCAGCGCCTTCTCGGAGTACCCCCTGGAGTCGACTGCTGCCCCCCTCCCTGGCACCGGTGACCATGTCTGTGACGCTGTCCGCTTCCTGCCTCGGGCGCCTGCGTGGTCCTGCCGAGGGTTTTCCGGCCACGGCGGCGTGGGCAGGTGCGCCTCGGCGGGGGTGCCGGCCCAGGAGGCAGGGGCGAGGGGTGGGAGTGGTGGGTAAGGACCCGGCTTCCCCCCGCCGCACCCCAGCCCCTGCTGTGGGACAAGCCACGTGTGTTTCCCACCTTCTCTCGGAAGGTCCCCTGCCCTCCTCTGGCCTCTAGGACCCACTGGTTCTGCTTCTGGCTGTCTGCTCTCCTTCCTCCCCTCGCCCCTGCCGCCTGACGCAGGACTCTGGTCGCGCTCGGCTCCAGTGCCCCTTCCGCATTGTGGCTCAGAATCAGTTTTCCGTCTCCCGGCCCGCCCGAGGCCCCGGCTCAGTTCCAAAGCCGGACCCCACCCCCTGCGGCACCCAGGGCCAGCTTCGTGCGCGTCCCGAGACCCCTGGTCCGCCCACCCCTGCAGCCCTGCCGCCCCACACTGCCGGAGCCCCAGGCCCGGCACCCGCATCAGCCGGCCGAAACCTCCGCGGCCACATGCCGGCGCACGCTGCCCGACGGACTCCAAGGGCCCCTCTGGGTCCAGCCGGCTGCTTCCACTGTCACCTGAAAGGCAGGGCCGGAGGCAGCCCGCGGCCTGGGTCACGCCCCCACCTCATGCTCCTTTCCAGACTGTGGGCGCCTTCCGGGCGGGGACCCCTGCCCCTCCCCAGCTGACCCGGGTCCTCAGGCCCTGTGGCCGGGGGTCGGCGCTGAGTAGCTGCTCAGTAAATATCAAATGAAGGAATTAATGAATGAGGCCCTAATGAAGAGCTAAAAATGGACCGTCCCCTCCCGGGGCCTGACCCACTTTCCGAGGCCTCGGCAGCTGCTCGGGAAAGCGGCATCGATTCTTCTGACCGCGGCGCTGTCACGTCAATGAGCCTCCGACTGCCCCGGGCTCCAGGCCCTGGCGTCGCAGGGTCTCCGGGCGGGGCAGGAGCCACCGGGCAGGACGGGCCCGTCCCAGGCGGCTGGGCCCGTGAGGACGGGAGGGAGGACCTGGCTCTCAGGGGGTCAGAGAGTCGGGCTGAGGGAGGTCTGGGGCTCTGGGGTCAGGCTGCCGTCCTAGGACCCATAGCCCTCCCGGCCTGCAGCTCGGAGCTCCCTGACCCCGAAAGCCTCAGTTTCCTTGCCTATAGAATGGGGTGACACGGCTTGCGAGCGGGGCACGCTTTCTCTATAAAGCGCCGGAGAGTAAATATTTTAGGCTCCGTGGGCCAGACTGTCTCCGTCACAGGCACTCGCGCCGGCGTGGCGGGGAGGCAGCCACCGAAGAGACGCGAATGACGACGTGGCTACGCTCCAGTGGCACCCTATTTATGGAGCCTGGATTTTGAATTTCATAGAATCTTACATGTTGTGAAAAAGCCTTCTTTTTATTTTTATCCCCAACCATTTAAAAACATAAAAACCATTCTGAGTTTGCAGGATGTATTAAAAACAGGGAGTGGGCCGGATCTGGTCCGCTGGCCATCATTTGCCGTCCCCGCACTAGATTACAGAGGCGCTCCTTAATGCCTCTGTTCCCAGCCTTCTTGTATGTTTCTGGCTGTTTGCCTCTAAAAGGAGGCGCTTGGAGGTTTGATATTAAACTGGTTATTTTGTTCAGTCATTTATTCCACACATAATATTTGTTAAGTAGCTAATAAATTTCAGGGCCATCTATAGTTGGAGCTAACTGCTTGAATGGTAATGAGCTCCCCATCCCTAGGGGTGTGCAAACAGAGCAGAATGACTGGAGCAGGGAAGCTGTACAGAGAATTTAGGCATTAAGTAGGGAGTGCAATAAAGTCTCCATTGAACCCACTTCGGACCAGATATAAACGACGCGAGGGCCTTGGCTTTAGCTGGACCGAGGGGACGGGAACGGGTCCCCTCTTCTCCCTCCTGTGGCTGTGCCCCCAGGCCCGGAGCCCGGCACAGGGAACGGACATCCTGGGATTGGATAAAAAATCAAGGTCCGTGTGCTTGGCCGCATACGCTTCTAGAACCGCAGGAGGCGCCCCGCCCCGTGTCTCAGCTGGGGTTCCCGAAGCCAGCCCCGGGGCCCTGATGCAAGCGGTTTATTGGGAGGTGATTCCGGGAAGCAGGTGACGAGGTGGGGGAGTGAGTCGCGGTGGGCCACAGGTTTAGAAAGGGTGTTTTAACGAGCCATTGTCACTGTGGCCACCGCGGGCTCAACGGGCAGGGGACCTTCCGAGAGAAGGTGGGAAACACACGTGGCTTGTCCCACAGCAGGGGCTGGGGTGCGGCGGGGGGAAGCCGGGTCCTTACCCACCACTCCCACCCCTCACCCCTGCCTCCTGGGCCGGCACCCCCGCCGAGGCGCACCTGCCCACGCCGCCGTGGCCGGAGAACCCTCGGCAGGACCACGCAGGCGCCCGAGGCAGGAAGCGGACAGCGCCACGGACACCGTCACCTGCTCCAGTGTCCTCCGGGGTGGGCCGAGGCCGCGGCCGGGGCTAGCTGGCTGAGGGTCTACCTCCAGACCTGCGCACGGCCCCTGCCGTAACCAGAAAGCCGAACCCGGGCACCCCCCCCCCCAGTTCTGTGGCTCCGAATTGTGTGGCCGTGGCTGGGTGGCATTAGTGACTTTGCTGCAATCCCCTCCGGCGTTGTTGTGAGATGGTGCACGTGGGCACAACAGACGGGGCCTGGGTGTCACGGGCACTCAATACTCGACGGTGCGCTGTCGCCATGCTCCTTGGACTGCCTGTGTCTCTGGCCGGCTGCGCCTCGTTCTCCGCAATTGACCCCAATCCTCTCTGAGAGCGGCCGCGGTTGGCTCGGGCCCCGAAGCGTGTCCCACCCCGTGGCTATTGTGAGTGGCCAGCGACGGGCATGTGACCTAGTTCTGGTCAATAAGAGGCTATTTCGGGATGTGTTGAGTGTTACCAAAAATGACTCTCTCTCTCTCTCTGTCTCTCTGCCCTAGAGTGGGGTGTGACTTTGCGCCCCCCCCCATGTCCCCTCCCAAGAGGGGACTGCCTCGGGCTGCCGGGCCACCATTGGGAGCCCAAGGAGGAAACGACACAGGGAGCCTGGCCGCTGGCTGGAGGGCGTGGCTTGAGCTGCTGGATCGAGCCGTAACTGACGCGTCTCGCTTTTCGGTTGTGTAAGCCCATGGATTCCCTTTAAGTTGCAGCCACCGGGAGTTGGGTTTTTGACCCTTACAACCCAGAGTCCTTTGCCAAATAGAGCGTCACTTGTGGCGGCCCGAAGCCCAAGGGGGGGGCTGCAAAATGTCGCTGAACGGGTGCCAAGAGCAAGCCCTCCCGGGCTAGGCCAGCGGGCGGAAGGGGCCGGAAAGCTCCGCTGCTCTCTTGCTGGTGGCCGCAGCCAAGTCGCTCTCCTCTCAGATACTCCGGAGCCCTGAGGCGGCTGGATGACTGGCTTGGTGGGTGGCCAGGGGCCTCTGGGCGGAGCCCCCGTCCCCAGAGGCAAGGTGAGGGCCGCCAGAAAGGGGACATCACCCCTCCCCCCCGCCCCCGCGCAGGTTCAGGAACACGGCGCGCCAACACGGCCAACGAAGGACACGCAGGGGCTCTGTCGCTTCTCCTGGAGAGTTTCACACGTGGAGAAAACCTCCTCCTGCAAACCCCGTGAGACCTCGGAGGCGTCCCCGCGCGGGAGGCGTCCCCGTGCAGGGGGGCAGTGTGGGAGGCAGGCGGAGGCCGGGAGGCCCGGGCTGCGCGGGGGCTTAGAAACACCCGCTTCGCTCTCCACGGGTGACGCGTTCGTGCCTCCAGAGATGCTGGCGAGGAACTGCGGGTTTTCTCTTAGAAACAGGAACAGGGAAGTAGCCTCTGGATCCACGCGCGCGCTGGCCCATCGGACGGGCTGGAGCTGGCCGTCAGGACGGACGTGGCGCCCAGGGGACGTCAGAGCCCAGCTTTCAAGGTGTCATCCGCTCAGTGCGGGGGGGTGGGGGGTCACCTCCTGGCCCCGAGGCCCTGGACGAGGCCAAACGGAGATCCAAGTGAATGAATGCCTGCCTAGAGGGCAGGTGACCGACCTGCCCGAGGAGCCGGGAGCGGGAGTGGCAGTGGTCCAAGGAGGCAGGCACCAGGGCGAACACTTTACATCCTTTGTTTCTTTTTTTTTTTCTAAAGAGAGAGAGAGTGTGTGTGTGTGTGAGCAGGAGAGGGGCAGAGAGAGAGGGAGACACATAATCTCCCTGGATTCAGGCTCTGAGCCATCAGCACAGAGCCCGACGCGGGGCTCGAACTCACAGACCTCGAGATCATGACCTGAGCCGAAGTCGGACACTTAACCGACTGAGCCCCTCAGGCATCCCTTACAGTCTTTTTCATAACCCCTGAAGCGTCAATATTAGACCCATTTTACAGAGGGATAAACTCTATGGATACAGGTGACTCCCCAAGGTCACTCAGACCTTCTGAACCGGAATGGGATTTGGACCCTGCTAGAAGCACCCGGAGCTGGGCGACCGCAGCCCTACTTTCTGCCTCAGAGGTCCACCTGTCCCCCCCAAACCTGCCCTCCCCTCTCCGTTCCCCCCACTGCCACCAACCAGGCCAGCCCATCCTTGGTCGCCTTCTGCCGAATCCCTTCAGGGACCCAGCACCCAGGGGTGGTGGGGACCCCGGGCATCCGGTGGGGGCGGCGAGACACGCGGGAGGGACTGGAGGGCCCAGGGCGCCCACCGGGCGGAAGGCGGTCAAAGCTTCCTGCCCCTGAGAATCGCCCTTTGCGACCCTGCTGGGGCCGTCTTTCGAATCCCAAGCAGTAACGTGGGACCCCTAGTCACACTGGCGTCCTTGGTAGTGTCCTCGGTGCCCCCCGTCCCCACCCAACACCCACAGCGGTGGTCTGAAAGCAGTTCCCGGGGTGACCCTCCCCTCGACCCTGTCTCCCCCTGCCCTCCCCCACCTCCACCCCCACCCCCGACCTCCCCAGCTCCCAGCCGCTGGAAGGCCGCGTGGCCTCGGGCACGGTGACGGTGGCAGGGAGGGAAGTGGCGGAGGACGTCTGGTGGCCCGCGGAGCTGCCATCTGCTCTGTGCTGGGAGCCTGCGGGCGGCGGGGAGGAGCGTGAGCGCAGGCCGGCGGGGAGGGGAGCCGCCCCCCGACGTGGGCAGAGCCAGGACGAGCCCGGCGCCCGGCACCCGCCGAGGGGCCCGCAGAACGGGCCGGGGAGGGGGGGAGGGAGGGAAGGCGGGGGGGCGGGGGGGGCGGGGGGGGCGGGCGGGCGGGCGGCTCATCACCGCCTTTTATCTCCTTCCAGAAAAGTACACGAACAAAGAGCGCACAGCTGCACGCCCGCCACACAGAAACGACAGCCACTCGCATTTTGTTCCAATTGTTTTAACTCTTTCCCTTTTCTAACGTAAACCATGGAAACGTCAGGGACAGCACCGGGTCCTCCGGGTGCCCGCAGGGCGGGGCGGGGGCCACTCGGGACCCGCAGGTGTCCTGCCGTCCGCCGTTCTCCCCTTCGAGGGAGGAAACCAAGCGCTTGTGGGTGCACGGTGCGCCCGGAGCTGGCCCAGGGGTCCCCGCCACGAGACCTTCGCCCCTCACGAAGATGCGGCAAGCGGTGACTCTTGTTCCCGCTTCGTGGCAAGCGACGCCCGCCTGCCCCCGCGTGGGATGTGGCCGCGAGCCATAGGAACGGCCGAGGACGGGCGCGTCGGCCGGATAGTTTGGCCCCGGGACCCAGACCCTTCCATGCGTCTGCTGTCCCGGGCTTGACACGCTGGCCCGGCCGCCACGTGCCCCGAGGTGGCCCCCGGCGCCCAGAGTCACCGCACACATGATGCATCTTTTTTTTCTTTTAATGTTTTTATTTATTTTTGAGAGAGAGAGACAGACAGACAGAGCATGAGCAGGGGAGGGGCACAGACAGAGAGAGACACACACAGAATCGGAAGCAGGCTCCAGGTTCTGAGCCATCAGCACAGAGCCCGACGCGGGGCTCGAACTCAGAACGGTGAGACCATGACCTGAGCCGAAGTCGGACGCTCAACCGACTGAGCCGCCCGGGGGCCCCGATGCATCTTTAGAGAGAAGAGGAGCTGTTTCCGCTGTGAGCCTTCGATGGGCTTCCCCGAAACCTTCCCGCACACTTTCGCCGCCGCCTCCTCGTCCGCGCACCCCGGCGGCCTCAGGCACCCCTTCCGGAACAACCGCGGGCAGACCGGCAGGGTTGCTGGGATCGGCTTGGTGGCTCCACGCAGGCAGCTGGGGGATCAGGACAAAAGGGAGCTCCGTTGGCGGGAGGAAGGGGGGCAAGGGTGGGGGGAAGGCTGCTGGTTGGATCACACCCGACCAGCGTTGGTCACACTTGCCTGTGTACGAGAGTGAGTGGGAGGCAGACGTGGGAGTGACGTCAACTCGTTCACGCCGGCCGTGACCTTGCGCCACTCTGCACGCCTTGCCCACACCACCTCTGCCTCCTGCCACGCCACCAAACCCCCAAACTGCCCTCCTCCTGCACCGTCCACAGGACCCCTCCACGGCACCCCTCACCCCCTGGGGCCACTTTCCCCCCTGCACTCTTCCCAGGGCTCTGTGGCTGCACATTGGTGCCACTGCACCTTGTGAGACGAGCAGGGCCGGGACTGTAGAACCATGTCTAGGGGCAGACTCTGAGCTTCCTGGGCCAAGTCAGGAGGCAGAGTCTGGAGCAAAGGCCACCACGGGCCAGCTTCAGAGAGCAGAAGAGAAGTCAAGACCAGAGCCCGATGGAATGACTCATGGATGGGGGTGACGCCAGATCCATCACTCCCTGTTGTGGGTCCACGTCCTCTGGGCACCGTGGGGACGGGGACATTGGAGAGGGAAATAAGGGCGTGCCGGGATAAGGGGCAGTATGCATTAGACTCAGGTTTGTCAGCAAAGCAGAAAGCACAAACTAACTCGGCATTAAACACATAAGGATGTATTATCTTGAGTGGAAGGAACTAAGAAGCTGGCTCTGCAAAGGCAGTGTCGCTGTTCTGCAAGATCAAAGATCTGGGCTTCTCTCATCCATGTCCCTTTTCCTACACCCTCAGCATGTCATTTCCATTCTGGAAGTTACCTCCTGGTCTAAGAAAGCTCCTGGAGCTCCAGCCATCGTGTCTGAATCCCAGGTAACAACAAAGAGGAGGGGGGGGAGGCAAAAGGAGGCTATGTCCAGCTGTCAAGTCCCTCTGAGAGGTCATGACAAGCATTTCCGTTTCCAGCCAAAATGGAGTAAGTGGCAGCGGATTTACCCTCCAATCGTAAACTACACACACACACACACACACACACACACACACATACGTGCACACCAATGAAACTGTGCTTTTCAGACACTAGATAACTGGGAGCCCAGGACAGTAAGCCCTGAGGAAAGGTGAACACATCAGGTGAACCCGACAGCTGTCCCTGGAGAGAGTTTCCAGCCTACGTTCCCGAGAAGGGAAACCCAGCAAAACCCAGAGTTCTCTCTAAGTTGGAACCCGGGGTTCGGAGACTCCAAGACGTCTGTAATCCACGGTGTGTAACACCAGAGCAGGGAGAGCCACACGAAGTTCCGCAGAGGGTCCTCCTCCAGTCTTCTCTGATCAATACTGACGAGTGAGGGGCGCCTGGGTGGCTCAGTCGGTTAAGCGTCTGACTTCAACCTAGGTCATGATCTCGCCGTTACAAGTTCGAGCCCCGCATCGGGCTCTGTGCTGCCGGCTCAGAGCCTGGAGCCTGTTTCAGATTTTGTGTCTCCCTCTCTCTGTGTGCCCCGTCCCCACTCGAGCTCTGTCTCTCTCTCAAAAATAAATAAACATTAAAAAAATTAAAAAAAAAAAATACTGATTAGTGAGTACTGATCCAGGCACGAACCTAAGAAAACCACAAGGCTGAAGAGGGAACACTAGAAAAAACCTCCCCTGGGGTCAGGCAGGAATAAGAATTGTTCATCTTCCCACTAGCCAGAGTGGCAAGGCCTCATAACAAAGGGCATTGAGCGGAGTCCTCAGAAGGAGTCAGGAGCAGGGTCAGATCTGCCCTCGACTAAAGGCTGACCTGGATCTGCTTACAAAGCTTAAAAGCGAGCCTCGAAAGGATCAAACCGTCTCTGAGTAGCTTAACTGCATCTCAGAACAAAGCCAAAAAATATTTTAAGGAGTACGAAAAACTTTAGCACCCAACACAGAAAAGCGACAATGCCTGGCATCCAATCAAAAATGACAGGAATGCAAAAAGAAAAAAAAAAAGGGAGGCAAATGTGACCCATAGGAAGAAGAAAGATGAACCCATAGAAAGAGACCCAGAAATAACCAGATGATAGGACGAGAAAAATAGATGGTGAAACAGGTCCGTGTCCGAGAAGGCAGAGAGGATCATGGGCACAGAGAAGACAAAAATGGAATGTATTTTAAAAGACCCGAGTTGAACTTCTGGAGTTAAAACATACAACGTGTGAGATCACAAACACACACACACACACACACACACGCTCAGATTTTTACGGCGGATTAAACACTTTAAAAGGAAAAATTAGTGAACTTGAAGGTGTGACAATAGAAGTGATCCAAAATGAAACAGAGAGAGGAAAATGAGTGGGGGAGGGGGTGGGAGGAGTGGGGGGTGGACAGAACCTCCCTGGGCCGTGGGACAAGATCGAGTGGCCTAACATACGTGTCATCGGAGCCCTGGGTGGGGAGGAGGGAGAGGGGACCGAAAAACTACTTAAATAATGACCGCAACTTTTTCCAAATGTGATAATAATTACAAAACTACAGATCCAAGAATTTCGATGAACCCCTGGCGAGGAGCGAAAAAGGAAGAAAACTAAGCCGGGCCGTGTCGAAATCAAATTGCCGAAAACCCACGAAGGCAAATAAGAAGATTCATCACGGACAGAGATCCAAAGGTAAGAATGACAACAGACTCCTTGTTGGAAACAATCCAAGCCAAAGACACGCAAAATGACGTCTTTGTTGAAAGAAAAAAGGCCGTCAGGCTATAACTTATTACCCAGCAGAAATAGCTTTCGATCATGGAGGTCATGAAGAAATTAGAGGAGATTCATCACCAGCCGACCGGCTCAAAATGCCGTAAGAGTCCTTGGATCAGAAGGAAAATGGTAACCGACGAATTCTGGGTCTACACACAGACATGAAGAGCAGCAGAAATGGCGATTACGTGGGTACATACAAAACTCCCCCCCCCCCGTTTTTAAGATCTGTTTACAAGATACTTTACTGTTTAAAGGAGAAATAATAGCAACGTATCGTGGAACTTGACAACATATGTAGAAATGAAACATATAGCAAAATAACCCCAGGTCACAACCGGGAAGAACTGGAAGTATATTGTGGTAAAGTTCTCCTACAATTCGTGAAGTAATATAGTTCTATTTGAAGGCAGAGTCTGGTAAGGTAAAGATGTATCCTGTAAACTCTGGACCACGAAACGGCAACCACACAGACGTGTCCACAACCGAGGAAGCATGGCTGATACGCCAAGAACAGGACAAGAAAATGATAATAAATAGTCCTCAACTGATCAAAAATATAGTCAGGAAAACAGGGGAAAAGGAACAAAGAGCAAATGGGCCAAACAGAAAATAAATATTAATATAACAGATTTAGGGGCGTCTGGGGGGCTCAGTTGGTTAAGGGACCGACCCGATTTCGGCTCGGTCATGATCTCGCGGTTCATGAGTTTGAGCCCCACATTGGGCTCTGAGCTGGCAGTATGCAGTCTGACTGGGATTCTTTCTCTCTCTTCCTCTCTCTGCCCCTCCCCTGCTCTCTCTCTCTCTCTTTCTCTCTCTCTCTCTCAAGATAAATATATATATAAACATTAAAAAAGATAATAGATTTAAACCCACTGTAATAATCATCATATTAAATATAAATTGTTTAAACTCGCCAATTAAAAAAGCTGAGATTGTCAGATAGGACAAAAAAGCAAGACCCAAATTGTACAGTGTCTACAAGAACGCCATTAGAAATATAAAGGCACAGATAGAGTAACAGTGAAAATGCAAAAAGAGATATACTGTATTAGCAGTATTCAAAAGAAGGCTGGAGGGGCTATATGATTGTACAAAGCAGGTTTAGGAGAAAAGAATATTACCAGGAATAAAGAGGATAATCTCATAATGACAAAGAGTCCAATTCGTCCTCAAGACTTCATAACAACTCGAGCACCAGGGTGGTTCAGTCAGTTAAGCATCTGACTCTTGATTTCAGCTCAGGTCACGATCTCGAGGTTCATGAGTTCAAGCCCAGTGAGCCATGCTAACAGTGTGGAGCTGGCTTGGGATTCTCTCTCCCCCTCTCTCTCTCTGCCCCTCCCTGCTCTCTCTCTTTCTCTCTCTCTCAAAATGAATAAAATAAGCTTAAAAAAGAGTTCGTAACAACCTTAAATGTTTATGCACCTAATAATAGAACTTCAAAATGCATGATGCAAAAAGCGTAACACTACAAAGGGAAATAAACAAATCCACAGTTGTTAATGGGAGATTTCTACACTATTCTCTCAGTAATTACAGAAGCAGACAATCGGTAAGGATATAGGAAATCTGAACAATGCTTGACAATTTGTAGAGTATTCTACTCAACAATAATGGAATACACTACACATTCCTCTTAAGACAAAGAAAACATTTACCAATAAAACATATTTTGGGCAATCAACAAGACTCAATAAATTTTAAAGGACTGGAATTAAATTAGAAACCAATAGCAGACAGATGTCTAGAAAATCACGAAACATTTGAATACTTGACAACACACTCCTAAGTAAACCATGGGTCAAAGAAGAAATTACAGAGGAAATTAGAAAATATTTTAAACTGAATACAGTGAAAACACAGCCTATATAAGTGTGTGGGATGAAGCTAAAACACTGGTCGGAGGAAAAATTATAGCACTAAAGCTTATATTATAAAAGGTGAAAGGTGTCAATTAATGACCTAAGTTTTTACCTTAAGGAACTAAGTAAAAGAAGAGAAAAACTCAAAGTGAGCAGGAGAAAGGAAATTATAAAGAGCAGAAATCAATGAAACAATAGAAAAATCAATGAAACCAAAAGATGATTTTTTTTTAATTAAGTAGACTCCACACCCAACATGGGGTGGAACATGCAACTACGACCGAGCCAGCCAGGCACCCCCAAAAGATGATTCTTTAAGAAGTCAATAAAACTGATAAACCTCCAACCAGACTGATCGGGGGGGAAAGAGAGAAAACATACATTGCCTAGATCGGGGACAACAAAAGGGGACATCACTATGGATCCTACAGACACTGGAAAGATAACAAGCAGGTATTTTGAACACTTTATGCCAACAAATCCGACAACTTGGGTGAACTAGACAAATTTTCTGGAGGATACAATCTACTGAAGTTCTTTCAAGAATAAATAGATATCCGAATAGCCCCACGTCCATGAAATGAGTTACTTTTGCAGTAAAAGCCTTCCACCAAGAAAATTCCGGACTCAGCTGGCTTCCACCAAATTCTACCAAACACTTAAGGAAGAAATAATATCCATTCGAAAGAAACTCTTCCACAAAATGGAAGAGAAGGGCCTCATCTTTTGAGGCCGGCACAACCCTGATACCGAAAGGGCACAGCAACGTTGTAGTAGAGACCTATAGACTGACCCTCCTTGGGAGCCCACACACCGAAATTCTTAACAAAATAGTTGCGAATTATATCCGATACAACGTAAAAAGAACGTAAAAAGAACGTCATCGTGTCAAAGTGAGGTTTAGCCCAGTAACATGAGATTGGTTTCACATTCGACAGTCAGTGCGGTTCAGCCTATTAACAGACTAAAAACATAGATGATCATCTCAATAGATGAAAAAACTTCTTGGACGAAATCCAGCTTCCGTTCCTAACGGGGGCACAGTAGAGTAAGAACAGAAAGGAACTTTCTCGATCTGATAAAGGGCATCTGAGAAAAACTTGCTAGGGAGTTACACTGAACAGTGCAAGACTCAGTGCTTCCCCCCCAAGGCGGAGAACAAGGTAGGTGGGCCTCTCCCTTCCTACTCAGCTTTGCCCGGAGGCCCCAGACAGGGCAACAAGGCACGAAAAGCAGAACAAAACAAAATAAAAGTTATATCGATTGTAAAGAAAAAAAATGCTCTTTCACACAAATGGCATCTCTGTAAAAATTTCTAAGAAACTGACAAAAACGTTATCACCGGGCGCCTGGGGGGCTCAGTCGGTTAAGCGTCCGACTTCGGCTCAGGGCATGGTCTGTGCTGACAGCTCAGAGCCCGGAGCCTACTTTGGAGTCTCTCTCTCTCTCTCTCTCTGCTGCTCCCCCACCCACACTCTGTCTCTCTCTCTCTTTCTCAAAAATAAAATAAAAACATTTTTAAAAAGCTATTAGAATATGTGAGATTAGCAAGAATGCTAAGCACAAAGTCATTGTATTTTTTTTTTAATGTTTATTTATTTTCGAGAGAGAGAGAGAGTGAGCGGGAGAGAAGGAGAGAGAGAGAATCCCAAGTAGGCTCTGAGCCGCCAGCACAGAGCCCGATGCGAGGCTTGAACCCACAGACCGTGAGGTCACGACCTGAGCCGAAACCACGGTCATTGTATTTCTATGCACCAGCAACGGACGATTGGCTATGAAAGGTTTCCCACCACGACTGACACAGAGGCTCGAAGAAAAATTGAGAAAGTAGACCGTAAGGAGTAGACGAGAAAAGTAAACTCTCTCTTCGAAAGTCACCTTTCAGGAAGTTAAAAGGCAGGCCGAAGTCTGGGAGAGAATACTTCTAAAAAACAGACATCTGACAAAGAACTCGTGTCCAGTCCCCCCAAAATCCAGCTAAGAATCAGGCAGGAGACCTGAACAGACACTTCACGAGACTCTTCACATCATCGGTCGTCAGGAAAACGAGACTCGAAACCACCATGAGCTATCGCTCCGCACCTACCACGAATGGCTAAGATTAAAGAGACCGACCACACCGAGTGTGGGCAAGAGCGCGGGGCGCCCGGACCGCCCGTGTCCCACGACGGGAATGCAAAGTGGTAGAGTCACTTCGGAAACAGCGGGACAGTTTCCGAACAAGTTAGAGACACCCCTCCCGTAGGATCCAGCACACACCCCCCCCACACCCGCTCTGAGAAATTGAAGCAACATGTCTCCGCAAAGACCCGGACACACTTGTTCACAGCGGCTTCGCTCAGCAGAGCCGAAGAGCCGGACGACCCGCGTCTCCACGACCCGGTGTTGGGTCAACAAATCACAGCATGTTCGTACCTCGGGACACAAGTCAGTAAGAGAAAGGAGGGAACTGTCGGGCCGAGTGGAAGGAACCCCCCGCGCCCCAAAGAGAGAGAGAGAGAGAGAGAGAAAAACACACCATGTGATTCCGCTGATGTTCCCTCCAGAAAGTGCAACTTAACCCTTCAGGGGAGAGAGCGGATCAGAGGTTTCCTGACGGCGAGGTGGAGCCACAGGGGGGTTTCAAAGAGGCGGCGAGGAAGCGGAAGCGTTTGCAGCTGATGGAAACCGCCTCGAAGTGGACGCCCAGTTCCGGCCCCTCCTGCACGGGGCCCCTCCTCCTGGCCGGCCCTGCTCGTGGTCAAGTGAGGCCGTGGCTGCGAGGAAGAGCCCAGACATTGTGGCAGACAGATCTGGGTTCAAATCCCAGCGTCTGCACCTTGAGCACCGTCACCCAAACGCCCTGCCTCAGTTTCCCCCTCTAAGGCGAGCTGAGACTCCCTTCCTCGCAGGGCTGCTGTAAGGATCGGTGACAGAGAGGGGCGCCCGGGCGGCTCAGGCGGTGGAGCGTCCGACTTCGGCTCAGGTCATGATCTCCTGGTTGGTGAGTTCCAGCCCTGCATCGGGCTCTGTGCTGACAGCTCGGAGCCTGGAGCCTGCTTCTGATTCTGTGTCTCCCTCTCTCTCTCTGCCCCTCCCCTGCTCATGCTCTGTCTCTCTCTCTCCAAAATAAATAAACGTTAAAAAAAAAAAAAGGATCAGTGACAGAGGACACAAGTGGCAGTGTCTCCGTGTGCTTTTCATTTCGGTCTCTGGCTTTTGATGGGTGACACCAGAGTGGATCCCCTGCCCGGGTTTGGGGGGTCGCCGGTGCAGAGCCCAGCGAGACAAGCCGGAGACGCTGGAAGGTCTAGAGACAGCCCCGGCCGCCCCGGCCCCCCGCCTCGGCCGGAGCGGCGTCCCTGTCCCTTCGAAGCTCACCGCGGCCCCTGGTCTGACGCCCTCTGGGCCTCCTGCAGGCCCGGGAACCGCCTGGAACACAGAGGCACCAGCAGAAATCACCCGTCTGCCCCGGGGAGAAATCGGCGACCGCCCCGTCGCCCCGTGTTCAACCAGGGCAGCCTGCCGCCCCTCCAGCGGCCTCCGCCCTGCGACCGCGGCGCCCCCCTGGGCGAGGCGCTCTGTGCCTGGCACGGAGGGGTGCGCCCCAGCATTGGGGTGATTCGATCCCAGGACGGGGCCTGTGCTGCTCGCGCCCTCTGTCCCCCGGCTCGCAGTGAACTGTTTCTAAGCAGTCACGCGAGGAGGCCCACATTCTACAGATGAGGGAACGGAGCCTGAAGAGGGGGCGCGGTGCGCACAGGCCCAGAGCTGGGTCTCCTGCCCCCCAGGCCGGAGGCCCGACCCTCGGCCGTTTGCGCATCTCAGGGAACCACGGGCCACCTGTGCGCTGACCGGCGCCGGCCTGGGAGAGAGCCGCGGGGGGCTCCCATGCGGGGGGCCCGTCTGTGTGGGAGAAGAGGGCTTAGCGCCCTTGGAAGAGGTGTCGAGGAAATCCTGCGTGTCCTGAGGGCCAGAGGATGGCAGTCGGGGTAGAGGGCGTGCAGACCCCTCTCCCGGGCGCACCCCTCCGTTCCGGGGGCCCAGAGCCCGTTCACATGAGCCTCTGCTTCGCCGGAGTTTGGCGTCTTGTTCTGAGCAGAGCGAAGAGGAGAAGAGGCTGAGTGGGCGTAGCTGGGGGTAAATGGGGGGGGGGCGGTCTGGAAGAGGCAGGAGGGGGCGGGAGGGCCTCGGCAGCTCTCAAGAGAGTAAGACACACCAGCGACTCAGGGAAGCCCAGGGAAGGCCCTGAGTGCCAGAACGGAGGTATGGGGGACTAGGGAGCCATTGCAGGCTCTTGAGCAATACAGGGACAGACTGAGAAAGGTACTGGGGGTCGTGTCCAGGGCCCAGAACAGAGGTGAGGCAGGAATCAGAGTCGGGGGGCTGGGAGGAGGCCGCCGGCTGGGGGGGACCAGCTCCAGGCACCCTCACTCCCACCCTGGGTCCAGCATCCGGACTCATCACGGCTTGGGCCTCGACCACGCACCCGGGGCCCTGCTTCTGGCCCTGCGCCCGCTGCCCGGCCCCTCTGCAGGACCCCCTCCTACGACAGGCCCCCGGTCTGCCACGTCCACCTGTGCTTGTCATCGGGAGGGTGGGGGCGGGGGGGGGGGTCTGGCAGGGGCTCTTTGTGTTGAGGGAGGAAAACGGAACGGAGTCTTTCAGCCTCACTGGCGGAGGGGTTGATCCGAGGGCCCGTGGTTCACGGTCGTTCCCTGGGGTGCGGCCAGCCGGACTGCCGAGGCTCCCCACCACGCCGGGGGCGGTCCCGCCGCACTCCCGTGCCACTTGCGTGTTCGTTGGTTCATTCATTCATTCATTCGTTCATTCGTTCGATCGCTGAGCTCACGTCTGTCCCCAGCTTC
>PITB01030629.1:0-16707 GCA_004024585.1 Paradoxurus hermaphroditus
GATATTCATGAAGACTAACCCCGGGGCGCCTGGGTGGCTCAGTCCATTAAGTGTCTGACTCTTGGTTTCCAACTCAGGTCATGATCTCACAGTTCTGTTTGTGAGTTGGAGCCCCGAATCTGCTGACAGCACAGACCCTGGTTGGAATTCTGTCTCCCTCTTTCTCTGTCCCTCTTCTGCTTGCTCTCTATCTTCTCTCAAAATAAATAAACTTTAAAAAAACTTTTTTTTAGGGGCGCCTGGGTGGTTCAGTCGATTGAGCGTCCCACTTTGGCTCAGGTCACGATCTCGCGGTTCGTGAGTTCGAACCCCACATCGGGCTCTGTGCTGACAGTGCAGAGACTGCTTGGGATTTTCTCTCTCTCTCTCTCTCTGCCCCTCCCCTGCTCTCTCTCTCTCAAAAATAAATAAAAACTTAAAAAAAAAAAAGAATAGCCTGGTGCTAGAAGGCACTACTGCCCCTACTTAAGTCAGAATCCCAGCGGCCCGCCAGGGGAAGAGCCCCGTTATTGCCAAGTGGAGGCCCCGGCGCCGCCCAACGCAAGGCTGAGCTTGGCTGGAGGTCCACCCTTGCCTCTAGCCTAGCAGCCCCGTGTCCGCAGTGAGCACAGAGAAGGGCATCCCTGCTATCCGGGGCCCCTCGTCAAGCCCAGAGCTTGGTTGGACACCGAACTACTGTCCGTGAATGAGCTCCCTTCCCTCTGGTTCCAGACCTGTGTCCCGGGGGATCTTGCGAGGAAGCCTAAGCTGACCTTGAAAGAGCAGCTGGCTTGCCCAGGTAGCCGGCCCCCGGCTTCCCGCAGACCTTGTTCCTGCTTTGTCTGGGTTCCTAGCCCGGGCCGATCTCCGATGTCTGCATTCCTCCAGGAAACTGGAGACCCGAGACCTGTGAGGGAGCCTGAGGAGGAGGCGGCGGCAGATGAGGCCAGGCGGAAGCGGGCCCTTTGCTGTGAGAGTTCCCCCGGGGAGCCCGGAGAGCGACATGCCAGTAGCATCACCCTGGCCTAGGCTGCCCCGACCCTCACTCCCGCGAGAGCTCAGTGGGAGCGTCATTTCCTGGTTGTCGCTGGAGGCCACCCTGGCTGGCGGGCCGGAGGGCCAGCATTCTTAGCCTCACATCATTGTAAGGGGGGCACGAGTCTCTCTAAACCTCTGCCTTGCTTGACCTTATATAGAAACGGTTTCCTTCCTCTGCACCCCCCTCCACGTCTGTTCCCGCAGGTTCAGGTGCACGTAACTCACCGGGCCCTTGCTTGAACGTCAGGGGAGATGCTCAGAAGTCCAGCCTAGCCCTGGCAACGGTCGCTGGGGGCGCGCCTACGGATCCGGTCTTCCCGCCGCGTATGCCAACCATACAGAGACACCGCCTTCCGTTCCCACTGCCTTCCCTGTGGTTCTGCCCCACCTCTGGCTGGTTTGGGGCTGTCGGACCCTAGGGATCCCACTGCGAGGGAAGGGGGAGGCCCTGGGCACGTTCCCCTGGAGACTCAGAGCAGATGGCTCCTCCCCACTCCCGTTCTCCTCCCGTACCCCGTGTCTGTCTTCTACAAGTTTTATGAACAAAGTCTTGCTGTGGTTTCTTCACATAATTCACAAAGGGTGTCTTTGGCCTATACGTCAAGCATGCAGGAAGTATCCACTTGTATTAAGTAAAGGGAAGGCAGACGGGGGAGCCGGGTTCTTCACGGCTGGGGTTTGAGCAAAGGGAGGAGGCTGGAATGACCCACATGGTGATGGATTAGAGACGTCAGTGTGAACTCGTGTTTAGCTTAACAAAGGCACATAGGTGAGCACACACACACGCTTCCTGCCTCTGTCACCTGACATGATGTAGACGCAACGACGCCCCAGGAGGAACGACTACACCCAGTGTCCAGATTTTGGTTCCGAAAACCACTTTCCGAAACAACAATCCAAGGCTTCCTAGAGAAATCGTGGTTTCACGAGGAGACGTGATCCACAGAACAGGCCAGTTCTTTCCACTCCAGCTGAGACCACTCGTGTTCCATATCGTTATCGTTATTATTTTATATTCTGCGAAAAGGCAACATACGTTCATACTATTTAAAAAGCACACCCCTGGGGCACTTGGGTGGCTCAGTCGGTTGAGCGTCTGACTTCAGCTCAGGCCGTGATCTTGTGGTTTGTGGGTTCGAGCCCCGCGTCGGGCTCTGTGCTGACGGCTCGGAGCCTGGAGCCTGCTTCACATTCTGTGTCTCCCTCTCTCTCTGCCCCTCCCCCACTTGTGCCCTGTCACTCAAAAATAAATAAATGTTTAAAAAAATGTTTTTAGTTAAAAAATAAAAAGCACATACTGAAGGAGCCTGGGTGGCTCAGTTGGCCCCTCATCCTCTGCGGTACACTGCAAGATAGATAAGCAGAAGTAATACCTCTCCCGTTCTGCAGATGAGAAGTGCAACCTTTGCAACAATCTCAAAAGCTCTTTTTGCAGAAAGGGAAAATATGGGTCCTAAAATTCATATGGAATATTGAGATTCCCCAAATGGCCGAAATCATCTTGAAAAAGATGAACAAAATTAAAAGACTCATCATGCTTCCTGACAGTAATCAAAATTATGGTACAATAAGAACAGCTATATAGATCAACTGAGTAAAATCGGAAGTCCGGAAATGAACACATACAGCTATGATCAACTGGTTTTTAAGAAGCTTCCAGGCCCATTCATGGGGAAACCGTAGTCTCTTCAACAATTGGAGCCGGGACAACTGGGTATCCCCAGCTGAGTAGAGTTGGACCCCTATCTCATACCAGATACAAAAATCAACTTAAAATGGATTAGAGACCTAAATATAAAATCTGTAACTATAAAAATCTTAGAAGAAAACATAGGGCCAAATAGTCATGACCTTGGGTTTGGACACGGTTTCTTAGCTAGGACACCAAACCCACAAGCAACACAAGAAAAAATAGATAGATAGGACTTCATAACATTCCAAGACTTTTGGGCGCTATCTCAATAGTCCACTATCAAGAAAAAGGCAACCCGCGGAGTAAGAGAAAGTATTTGCAAATCGCGTATGCGATGAGAGTCTAGTATCCAGAATACACACAGAATTTGTACAACTCAGCAACAAAAAGGCAATCCAACTTAAAAATGAGCCAAGACTTGAAGAGAACTTCTCCCAGGAAGTGTTGCAAGTGGCTCGCAAGCCTATGAAAAGATGCTCGCTGTCATTAGTCATTAGGGAAATGCAAATTGAAACCACCGTGAGCTATCACTTCACACCCACTAGGACGAAGATAATTTAACAAATGGAAAATAAGTTTTGGCAAGGATGTGGAGACACCGAGGTCCGTGTGCGTTGTTGGGAGAAATACACTGGTGCGGTCACTACAGAAAATAATTTGGAGCTTCCTCAGAATGTTATATGTGGCATTATTACCATACGACCTGTGACTCAGTCCGTTCAGGTGGCTCTAACAAAGCACCGCAGACTGGGGGGTATGAAAATAACAGAACTTATTTATCACAGTCCGGAGCCTAGGAAGTCCAAGATCAAGTCACTGGCAAGTTCAGGGTCTGGTGATGCATAGACTGCTGTCTTCTCGTGAGGGCGCTAATCCCCTTCGAGAGGGGACCACCCTCCTGACCTAATGGCCTCCCGAAGACACCGCCTCCAAACACACCTCCGATACACCTCCGAATACATTGGCGATTAGGTTTCAACATACGAATCTGGGGGAACCTGAGTCTTTAGCACTCAGCAATTACACTTCTAGGCACATGCCCGAGTTAAAGAAAATCATATTTGCCCACTACAAACACTCGCACACAAATGTCCACAGCAGCCCTATTCACGGCAGCCAAAAGGTGCAGACCATCCAAATGTCCATCAAGCAGTGAACGGAAAAACAGAACGTGGTCTATCCGTGCGATGGGATATTATTAAGCCATAAAAAGGAAGGAAGTAGTGACCCTGCTACGACCTGGGTGAATCTCAAAAATATAACCGTAAAGGCGCCTGAGTGGCTCAGTCGGTCAAGTGTCTGGCTCTTGATTTCGGCTCAGGTCATGACCTCACGGGTCGCGGGATCGAGTCCCACATGGGGCTCTGCGCTGACAGCACGGAGACTGGGATTCTGTCTCTTCCTCTCTCTGCCCCTCCCCTGCTCACACTTTCTCTCTCTTTCTCTCTCAAAGAAAGAAACTGAAACAATTATTTAAAAAAGAGAAAAGCATAATCGTCGGTGAAAGAAGCAAGACACAAGGGCTACATGTTGTAACACTGCATTTACATGAAACGTCCAGAAGGGCCCAACGCGTAGAGACAGAATCAGATCAGTGGGTGCAGGGGCTTCAGGACAGGAAAATGGGGAATGACTGCCTCGTGAACACACGGTTTCTTTGTGAAGTCGAAGAAGGGTTCTGGAACTAGATAAAGCTGATGGTTTCACAGCATTGTGATTGTCCTAAATGCCACTGCATTGTCCACTTTAAAATGGCTCATGTGGGGAATGTATTCACCATAGATTTTTTAAAAAGCCTGCTGATGGACAGACGGTAGGATGAAAGTACAAGAGAGAACTCAAGACTCTGCTGGTTTCCTTTGGGGAGTTATGGACTGGAGGCACTCACTGGGTTTCAGCCTCCATGGCATTCTTGCTCTTCTTTGTCTCGGTATGTTCGGCCCCTGCCCCAGTACCTTTGCACCTGCTTTTCCATGTCCCTGAATGATTTTCTGACACCTCTTGGCCTGGCTGCTGCCCTCTCCATTCATGTCTCAGCCGTGCTGTCACTCCTTAAACACTTGTCCACGAGCCTGACCAGCTCCTTCTCATCTCCTTGGAGTTCTCGTCCCCAGGGATCCCTCCCTAATGACATGCCATCCAGTCTGCATGCTCACAGCATTGGTCACAGTTATCTTATGGATTTGATCACTTGCTCGTTGTCTATCTCCCCCAGCTCAAATATGAGTTCCATGAGAAAAATAATGTCCTATTGTCACCAGCCAGACCCCAAGACCTAACTTTACTCAGCTGCTTGTACCCGATGATCCATTATCCCCCATTTTCCCTTAAGCTCTTCCTTTCAGCCTCTCTCTTAACTCAGGCAAAAGCCCCCAAAGGGCATGGCATCCAGTGATGGAAACTAGAACTGCCCCTTAAGCAATAATGACTGCTTGGATGAAGCAATAATGACTGTTGGGCAGCCAACGCCACTCAGATGAGTTTCAGCTTAGCCTCCAACTCATGCCCACGAGACGGATGACGGAATAACCCACAGTTACCTTTACTTCACTAGGAGATGAAAATCTCCACCCTCCGAGAAGCGCGAGCCTCATTAACATGACATGTCACGTGTGTATAGGCACATGTCCCTAAGGTGCAAGTGTGACCTTACGGCCACTCTACTACAATAACAATTCTCCCCTTTCTAAATATGAATCCTGGCCCTCAATAAAAGGAACCCATTCACCACTGCTTGCGGAGTCCCAGCCTTGGGAAGTTATTCCCTGTGGCCTTCTTATTCGCTGCGAATAAAGTATTCTTTGCGGGACCATTCTCTCTGATGTGGCTTCTATCTGTGACTCACCAAGGAGTGAATTCCTAGGAGTTTGGTTGCAGTGTGCCTTGTCCACATCCTATCCCCAATGGAGCGCGCGTGGTGTGCTCCCAATAAAGACTGGAACAAAGGAATGAATGGGTGAAGCTCGCCTGGGAAAAATCAGGAAAAAAAATCAGCCTTGTTTAAAAGAATTCAAGCAGAGCAAAGCGGAGATTAGCAGTTATTATAAGGAAGAACTTTTTTTGGCCCCAATTTTAGAAATTTATCACGGTGAGATCATCTCATCCAATGATCCGCTTCAGGTCCTGGTATGTAACTAGCCAAACAAACAAACAAACAAACAAACTCTGCTGAAACACTATTTACGCCATACTCCACCTGTTACAATGTGAAGCCTGATACAAACCTTTGAGATTATATCCTAAGAAAATAATTAAGGGTGCTTTCCATTTACAATAGCATTTATGATAGCAAAAACCGAACCAATCTGAATATGCAATAATAAGGACACCCGGCTGGTCGGGTAAGGGTCTCACTCTTGATTTCAGCACGGGTCATGACCTCACAGTTCATGGGTTCGAGCCCGGCATCGGGCTCTGCGCTGACATCACAGAGCCTGCTTGGGATTCTCTCTCTCTCTCTCTCTCTCTCTCTTTCTCCCTTTCTCTCTGTGCTCCTCCCCCGCTAACTCTCTCACTCTCTCTCAAAATAAATAAACGTGAAAAATTTTGAATATGCAATTATAGAGGATAGTACAAATATTTGTGAAATCCTTTTGTATATATGAAAATTAATGATACAGATTTCTATTTGTTGGCATAGAAAGGTGTCCCTTTTGGGGGGACGAAAAAGCAGGTTACACTTCTTTTTTGCTATTCGTGTGCATGGAAACAGATGAACACATACATTACCTAGAATAATCGTATCGGGAAGATGTTTTCTACCCCCAGTAAGAGAAAACCCTAAGCCGATGACCTCGCGAAATGAACTTTGCAAAGTAAGAAATCCAAAGGCGAGGAGCTCTGATCCCACCTCTCTGCGAGTCTCTTGGCTCTCCTCACCTGGTTGTGCGGACCATTCCTCGGGCTGCCAGCGAACGGCAGCGCTTAAAATGCCAACACCCCAGACAGACGGCCTGCACCTGCGGCTCTGTCTCTAAAAGTAAGTGCGGCTTTCCCAGAAGGCAAGCAGCTGACATCTCTTACACCTCATTGGTCAGAACTGGGTCACATGCTCACGTCAAAGCCAATCACTGCCAGAGGGGAGAGGAGCACCGTGATTGGCTTGGACCAGTCAGGATCCACCCAGGATGGGGAAGGGGGCGCCTCCTCCCGGGCCAGGGGAGAAGGGTGGATGCCCGGACAAACTCACTTCCGTTAGGAAGAGGGGGTGGGGAAAGGATCCTGAACTGTCACCTCTTGTCAGTAGGGGTTCTCTAGAGAAACAGGACCAATGGGACTCGTTTTCGTGTTTTACAAGGAATGGGCTTATGCAGTAATGGAGACTGACAAGTCCCAAGATCTGCAGCTGCCAAGAGAGCTAATGGCGTAATTCCACTGCAAGCCTGGAGGCCCGAGCCCCAGGAAGGGCTGAGATTTCTGTTGGAGTCTGAAGGCCCCCAAAGACAGATGCTTCGGCTCCCGCAGTCGGGCTGGAAGGGTTCCCTCGAACTCGGCCTTCTTTGTTCTATTCAGGTCCGCGGTTGGTTAGCGGAGGCCTCCGCACACTAGGGAGGGCCGCCGGCGATACTCACACGTGAAGTAATTTCATCTCATCCGGCGACGCCCTCGCGGACACACCCGGAGTCAAATGGCACCAAACATCCGGCCACCCCGTGACCCTGTCAAGTCGACACAGACAGTCCGCCGTCACAGCGGTGAAGAGCAAAGGCCGCACGGGGCACACAAGACAAGACAACGCTGAGTTGGACGTCTCCGTGGAGCGAGTTGGCTGAGAGCGCCTTGGCTGGACTCCAGCCTCTCGAGGTTCCAGCTACACGTCTCTGGTGAAGCCATTCAACTTCTCCGGGTCTTCGGCATACAAAATACAGAGAACGAGAGGAACCTACATCGTGGGGTTGTTTGGCGAGTTAAACGAGATACTATGTGAGAAGTTCTTCACACAGTGCCCGAGGCATTGAAGCCCTCAAAAATTACAGCCATTAGTATCCAATGATAATTTATTATATTATATCATT
The DNA here is from genome assembly GCA_004024585.1 of Paradoxurus hermaphroditus. Classification (NCBI taxonomy): domain Eukaryota; kingdom Metazoa; phylum Chordata; class Mammalia; order Carnivora; family Viverridae; genus Paradoxurus; species Paradoxurus hermaphroditus. The sequence continues at coordinate 7,726 of PITB01030629.1, forward strand.
ATATGATTTATTGTAGCGTGAACTGTGAGGCCATGCGTTCTGCCGGTTATCAGCATGCGTCTCCACTCCAAATTCTTCCTCCCATGCCAGTTCCTCCATAATAGGCAAGGCGTTCCTAAGCGTTTGTAATTTATACCGAACACCTTGCTGAGCTTTCTAAAGGGAGGCCGCAGAAGGGACGCGGCAGGAGAAAGGGTCTTTCCCGCTGGTTCTGGCTGCTGCGCCATTGGTCAGCAGAGCGAGGAGGAGGCGTGGCTTGGGAAGCAGGTGTCGGAGGGGTCTCAGACTCCGCGGAGGGCTTTGGCACGCTGCGAAGTTTTTCTGCTCTGACCTCCCGTAGGGCTCCCGTACTTCCCAACCTGATTCTAAGTGACGGCGCCCCTAGCGGTGAGTGGTCCAACTGCAGCGAACCCTGTTCAGAATCCCCGAGCAAGCCCTGCGGGGTCCCGTTCTTGCCCCCCTTCCTCCTGCTACGAAACCAAACGCTACCCAGTTCCTTTACCTTGGAAGAAAATCTCCAGGGTTTCAAGGAAGGACCAGCTCAGGTCAACTTCTCAGGCTTAGCGCTTGGCAGGGAAAGGAGAACCGTGAGTTTTGGAAAATGGTTCCTCCCGAGTGATGCTTAGGGGTGCAGTCAAGGGGGAGAAGCACTGAATCGGTCTCTTGGGCCCTAAGGTCAGAAATCTGGCTGTGGCTCACTTGCTGTGTGAACTTGGACAAGGCCCTCTCTGGGTTTGGCTTTCTTCTTATAGGATATTAAACACACACACGTGCGCGCGCGCGCGCGCACACACACACACACACACACACACACACACACACACAGTGTGGTGGGGGTGGGGCAGAGCCAATAAGATCAAGCGGGCAACACCTAAAGCCCTTAGTGCAGTGGCTGGCACACAGTAGGTCCTCAATATATGGTTCTAATATATGGGGGGGGGTGGCTACCAAGCAACCATTTCACGTTCTCTGAGCTCCCCAGGGACTCGTCACACCCTCACTGGAGACAGCCGGGTTTGGGGACCGTGGTTGAGACTCGCCTTGCCCAGCAGGGGGCAGGCGTGTGTCTCAGGCCAGGCTAATAGGATGCTCCCTCCTTGGAACGGGACCTCTGACAGCGAGAGCTCCTTCCACCTGCGTGGTGGCGCCCTGACCACGCTGTCCTTGCCAGGAGACTATTCCCAAGGGTCTCTCTTTCTGGAGCGACCTTGCTTCCAACCCAGTCCCTCAGGCCCCCTTGAGCTCTGGGAATGCCCCTTATCCTTCCAGCTTACCTTCTTTTCCCTAGGCTAGTCAAAGGCAGCTTCTCTGGCTCGTGGCGCTGACAAATGGAAAAGAGGGAGCTCTGAATCCCCTCAGCGGGAGGGCGCGCTCCGAGCTGTCCCCCAGTCCTAGTGACTGGAGGGCCGAAACCTGGGGGGCTCTTGAGGGCAGGATGCAAGTCCTTTAAGTGGACTTCAAGGCCTTAACAGGACCTCCGCCGACTGCCAATCCTCCTTGCTCATGCCACTCCAGCCCCACCGGCCTCCTAGCTATTTGTCGCACCCCGTGGCACACTCCTACCTCAGGGCCTTTGCACTTGCTGTTCCCTTTGCCTGGAATGCTCTTCCTCCAGAAGTCCCCCAATCTACTGTTCTCGTCTTTGCGCAAACGGTACCTCCTCACAGGGCCTCCCTCAAACACCCTACTTCAAAAATATAAGCCCCATCTGCCTGGGCCCTCTCTGTCTCCTTTGCCCACTTAATTTTTCCCCAGAAACTTCCAACATACCATATCGTCCGCTTCTTTATTTTGCTGTCTACCTCCGAAGCCCGGCGAGAGCAGCCTTTTGCCTGTCTTGCTCACTTCGGTATCCTCCGTACAGTAACCTGGCACGTGGTAGGGGCTCAATAAATGTTTATAAACCCGAGGTGCAGTCTGGGTGGATGCGGTCAGGAACTTGGTGGAATAAGCGTTGGTCCCAAAGAGTCGTGGAGACCCTGGCCCACAAGTGCCCTATTGGGGTCCTGAGAGGATCCCACTCTCCCGATGACCTGCCTGCGGGGGAGGGAGCCACTTAAGGCCTGGCCGATCCTAGATGGAGAGCCTCTATATCTTGGAAGACTTTAATAATAATAATAATAATAATGATGATGATGCAGCTTTTACGGTTGCTGGCCTTTTCTCCTAGGTCTCTGTTAAGTGCTTTTCATTCACTATCTCATTTACGGCTCATATCATTCCGATGAGGTGATCCTATTATATCCATTTTAAAGATGAGAACACTGAGACTGGGAGAGCGTCAATAGGAGGCCCCACAGTCTCCCGCCACTTCCTGCAGCCTGGCGAAGAGCGGACCTGGAACAGACGCTGCAGCTCCGCCCTGGCCCCATAGAGCGGGGTGAGGGACCTGCGGCGCCGGGCGCGGGAGGCGGGGCTTCCCGCGGAGGCGGGACCGGAGCGTGCGTGCGGCCCCGAGGACCCGCCCACCTGGCGCCCGGCCGCGCGGCGGCGGCTCTCCGGAGGGGCGGGGCGGCTGCGCGGCGGGCCCTGACGTCACCGGGCGCTCGGCCCCGCCCCGCCGCGGCTGCAGCTGCGGAGCCTGAGAGCAGGCACCGCTGCCGCCTGGACCGGGAACGCAGCGCGCGCGGCCATGGCCTCGGGCGCCGCGGGTAAGCGGACGCGGGGCGCGGGGGCGGCGGGAGGGCGGCCCCAGGCCCCCGCCCCCAGCGCTCGGCTGACCGGCTGCCCTCCCCCCCTCCCCCCCGTCTCGTCCCACAGAGGCGGACACTCGGCAGAGGCTGCTGCGCACGGTCAAGAAGGAGGTGGGTGCCGGGGCGGGGGCGGGGGGCACGACCCTGGGGGCGGGGGCCGCCGCAGCCCCCCGGGAAGGGTCTCCGAAGGAGGGGTGGCCCGTGGCGGCGGGGACGATCATCTCCTCTTTGGGGCACACCTGGCTGGGTATTTACCTCCCGCAGGGCTGGAGGCGGGTGAGTTTGGGGGTGAGGATATTGGGGGGCTCTGGATGTTTTTATGCTGTGTGCAGGGGCGGGTGCAGCAGGAGGGCCCCCCAGGTGTGGGGCACCCCTGGATATGTCTGGATAGGACCCTCTCTTGTGGAGGAGCAGGTGGTTGGGTCTCACTGAGGTGAGGCAAGCGCCTGGGGGTGCTGACTGGGCGTATTGGGAGGTGGGGGGGCTGGATGGGGCTGCAGAAGGAAGACCAGACTTCGGAAGGAGGGGAAAGGTTCGCTTTGGGGAAATGCCCCTCCTCCCAGATCTCCCCCCTTCCCCCACATTCTCAGTCCTCAGAGCCACCCCCAGGAGCCAGGGGGCTCCCCCCTCCCTAAAGCCCCCCCCCCAGCAGATTACTCCATTTGCGGGCATGTCCCCTGTTATTTTGGCAGGAGGGTTCCCCCCAACCCCCTTGCCCACCCCCCTCATGCAGTAGAGTGAGAATCAGGCCAGGTTCAGCTGCCCCTCTGCCCCTGCACGCTCCTTGGGGCCAGCTGGGAGCCCAGTCCAGCCTTTAGCTTATAGCCCTTGCTGCCCGCAGAGGGGAGAATTCATAGTGGTTGGTTCCTGGGAAGCATTTAGACGCCTGGACGATGCGTGTGCGTGTGCGTAAAGCTGGCACACGCCTGTGTGGGCGAGGACATGTGGCCGTGAGTGTGTGCATCCGAGAATGTCTGTGCGTCCGTCTGGAGATATGTCAGCGTATTTCCGTGTCGCGTGCACCTGTGTCTGGGGGTTTACGTGTTTCTGTGAGTGTGAGGTGTATCTGTGTGATGCGTGAGTCTCTGTGCGCGTGAGTGAGGCTGCGGCCATGTATGTGTGATTCCGTGTGTGTGTTGCCTTCCTGATGTCACCTGGGACCCCATCACGGCCTAGCAGCCGCACCCCTGTATCTTGAGTCCTCAGGCCGAGACCACAAATGCCCACAGGCCTTGGGGGCTGGCCTCATTCCTGTGCCTGTGTATGTGTGTCGAGGGTGTCCGCGTCTGGTGTCAGCACTGAGCACCGAGAAGCCCCTCCCCGCCTGGTGGCAGACAGCCACCAAAGGACAGCCTCGAAGCGGGGACCTGTTGCTGCCCCTCCCTTGCTCAGAAACCTCGGGCCTATGTCTGTGTGTAGGTCTCTGTGTGTGGCATGCCCCGTGCTGTCTAAAGAATCAGCTCCAGGGCCGATGGTACATTCTAGCATTTCTGCAGAAGATGGGATACGTGGAATTCCTCAGAAAGGCCCAGATCTTTTCCGGTTAGCCCTCTTAGAGGCCCTGCGGGGACCTGACGAAAGCTCTATGTAGATGGACCATCTTTCCAACAAAACATACAGACCTACAATATTCCGATGCCTACGTTAGGGGAGGGTGTCTAGACAACCTGGAGGGTGTTAAAAACCTACAGACCTTGTTCATTGTGTAACCAAACCTAGATGTACCATGTGCGTTCCAGAGGTTTGCACCAGGAATGGCTGTCTTTTCAAGGAAATGGTTGCCTGGTTCAGCTGGGGGGGGGGCACAGGCAGAAGAATGTGAACGAGGCAGCTGGCTCTGGGCAGGGCTCCAGCTGGGGCTGTGGTCCCAGCTCTGCCGGCAGCTCTCCCGACGCCCTGGACAAGCCCTTTCCCTTCTGAAAGATTCGGTTTCCACACCTGTAGAAGGAGGCGTCAGGCCAGGGTCCCTGGAGGTCCCACCCATGTCAGTCTAGTTAGGGTTATCGACCAGGCCGTGGGGGACACTTTGCCCCCGGTGAGCAGAGGTGCGGGTCTGTATCCTTCCCCCCCCCCACCCGGGAGCAGCCGAGTTCGGGGCCTGGAGTGAGCTTTCTGCCTTACATAAGGCCAAGGCCCTCACTCGATCAGAGGGACCTGCTCGGCATCCTGCCGGGTGCCTCAGGGGGGCAAGGACAGAACCCCGCAAGCTTGGGCAAAGGGCCCCAAGTGCCCACGGACCCCGGGTCTGCGGTCAGAAGTCACAGCGTACGATAGTGAGCTGGTGGCTGGTGCTGACTTCTGCAGTTCTTGGGGCGCATCGTCGCAGGAATCGGAGCTTCCGTGTACTGGGGGCTACTTTGCGCCGTACCCCGGGGGTACAGGTAACTTTACGAGGTGGGCGAGACTGCCAGGCTCTTACCTCTTGTAACCCCAGCGTGCCCATCCACGTCTCCACAGCGCCGCCCTCTCGGCGTGTGCGGCGGCACAATTTCCGTCGCATGGGTGTGAACGCAGGCCCAGAGAGAATAAATGCGGTCTCAGGGCACGGAACCAGTAAAGGAAAACAGGTTCAGGGCTTCCACGTGGGAGCCCTTCGTTCGGCATGGGCGGCCCCTCAGGGCATGGCGGCAAGTCCACGTCCCACCAGAGCAGACCCCCTCTCTCCGTTCCTTCCTCTGCCCGCCTCCTTGGGGAGCATCCCCCCCCCCAGGATCAGAGAGCCGACTCCAGAGGAGTGGAGGGGGGAAGCTCTTTGCCGAGAAATCCAGGAGTCAGGTCCGCTCTTCCTTCTCCCCATCTTCTGGGGTCAGAGGGCCACATCCCTCCTGTCACAGCCTTGCCCAGAGACACCTCCCGTCCTTCTTTCTGGAACCGGTGGCTTAACAGTCAGTTTCTTTAGACAAGGTGTGCGAGCTTGGGCTGAGCCACGGAAGCCACAAAGGGCGGCCGAGGCTGTGAGGCTGGAAGCTCTGTCCAGTGCTGATTTGGGGAGCCCGCGTGACCCAGTGCCGAGAATCAGGTCGGGAAGGAACTCGGGGCCCAACTTCTGGTGCGTTTCCTTCCTGAGGGGTGTCTGTGTGCCGGACACCGGGCTGGGCTCTGTGGACACAGCAGTGAACAAGAGAGTCCTGCCCTCTCGGGGCTGACATCCCAGTATGGTAGGCAGACCCTGACAGACATTCTGAGTGTAATTGAAAAGAGTGTCACAGGCTTCGCACCGTGGCGTGAAGGAGAGGCACTCGGCACCAGGAAGGTTTCCTGGAGGAAGTGATGTTTAAGAGGATCTGTGAAGCACCAGTAAACCCTTTTAGGGGAAGGCAGGAGATGGGAAGAGACGGAGGAACACCATTCCTGGCAGAGGGAGCTGCAGTACAAAGACTTTGTGGCTGGAGGGGGCACCGCGAACTTGAGGACAAGAAAGGGCTCGGAAGTGGCTGGAGTATGGAGAGAAAGGAAACCGGTGCCAAATGCAGGGGGCAGAGCGCGTGGTCCTATCCTAAAAACCCAGGGAGAGGAGCCAGGGAGGACGGGAGTGACGAGGAAGGAGAGGGCGGAGCTAAAGTTGATTGCTTGTAAATTGCACAGTCTTAGCCAAGCATCCGTCTTTACCTTCAGGAGGCTCTGGGTTTCCGTTTGTCCACCATGAGGAGGAGGATTCCTCACTTGTCAGGATAAGCCCCGGGCAAACAGCCAGGGCGTTAGCCCGAGCTGCTTCTGGGCAGGCGTCTGATTTTTCCTGTCTCCCCAGCGTCGCCAAGGTGGCCTCAGCGTGATTTCTCCCAGTTAAGCTCCAACGTGCTCTTCTGGCTCCAGCCAGGCTCGCTTCGCCCTCCCCTCCTTTCCTCTCCCCGCCTCCACCCCTTAATTTTGTTTTGGTTCCCAGAGCCGCAGGGACTGGCTTCTCGTTGCCATGACGACCTCCATTAAAGGCGCCAGCCACGTGACACACAAGTTGGTCTCGGAAGCAAAGTGACTAACCGCCTTGTTTCATTGCCTCGGGCTGGGCCTGGCAGGCCTCTTAATTGGAAGGAAGGCAGGTGCTTTGAGGGCCGGTGGAGAGACCCCCTGGGAAGCAGGCTGGGGGGGGGGGCGGGATGAGGCCGGAGCTGGAGGGGAGGCCACGCGTACCTCTGCAGACTGGAGCGTTTGTCACTGCACCGGAGCTGGGTGTGTTTGGGGAGCTGCGCCTCCCAGCCCTTGGGTGTGGGGTGATGGGGTGCGGGAGGAGGGCATCACGTGCTAAGATTGGAGGAAAGTGAGAAAGTCAGCTGACGTTTCTGCCGAGACCCCGTGGTCCTTAGCGGACGGGGTGGCCATTTTGCCCCCCAGCTAGGGTTGCCAGATGACGCGTAGGTCACGCCGCTCAATTCGGAGTCCAGATAAACAGCAAATACCTTCTGAGCATCAGCATGCATTGCTAAGTCTGGCAGCCCTGCTCCCGGGGGCCATGTGGCAATGTCCGGAGACGTTTCTGGTTGTCAAAACTGAGGGTGCTGCTGGCCTCGAGTGGGTAGAGTCCGGGGATGCCGTCCAACTTCCTACAGCGCGTAGGACAGCCCCCACCACGGAGACGCGTGCAGCCCGGAGCGGCACTGCCGTCGGGGTTAGGAAACCTCCGTGCCAGGCGCTGTGCCGAGCGCGTGCCAGGCGCTCCTTCCTTCGCTCCTCACGACAGCCCTGAGCGGGGGATAATTATCTCCTTCACTCGACAGAAGAGGAGCCGGAGGCACAGAGACGTTAAGCGGCTGGCTTTAAGGTCACACAGCCGGTCCGTGGGGAAACTAGGGTTCAAGTTCTGCTTTCTCAGGCTCCGAAGAGTGGCCTCGTGGAGGTGCAACAGAGACCCTGGAAACACGGCTTGGGGTCAGGGGTGTGTGAGGCAGGAAGGTCCATTAGTCACAGCTTCCTTCGGGGCTGTAGATGCCAGACTGCAGCGTTTGCTCCGTCAGGTAGCGGGGAGCTATGGAAGACTTGAGAGCAAGCGGGCTCTTGCTTGGACTTGTACTTCAGAAAGTTTCAGCTGATAGTAGGGGCCAGGATTGACCCTTTCTGCCATTTCTTAGAAGAAAACTCCCTTTCCTCCCTCCCTTCCTCTCTACCCCCTTCTTCTCTCTCTCCCTCCATTCCTTCCTTCCTTCCTCCCTCCCTCCCTCCCTCACTCAAATATTTACTGAGCATCTATTGCATACCAGGTACAGTTTAGGAACTTAGAGAAGGAACAAAGCAGCCTCCTTGCTCACATGCTCTCAAGCAGAGAATCTAGTCGGGGGGACAGATAGATAAACAATAAATACATACAGGCACACCTCGGAGACATTGCAGGCTTGGTTCCGGGCCACTGCAAGCGACCAAATATTGCGATACGTCAAGTCGAAGGAATTTTCTGGTTTCCCAGTGCATGTAAGAGTCACGTTTAGGGGCGCCTGGGTGGCTCGGTTGGTTGAGCATACGACTCTTGATTTCAGCTCAGGTCGTGATCTTGCTGTTCGTGGGATCGAGCCCCCGGTCGGGCTCTGTGCCGATGGCGTGGAGCCTCCTCAGGATTCTCTCTCTGTCTCTCTTTCTCTCTCTCTGCCGCTCCCTCTTGCTTTCTCTCTCTCTCTCTCTCAAAATGAACAAATCTTTTTTTAAAAAAGTTGTGTTTCCACTATGCTGAAGCATTATGTCTAAAAAACAATGTATGTATCTTAACCTAAAATACTATGTTATGTTATATCATTATATTAATTTTATTTTTTACTTTATGGTATATATTGTATACATTTGTAAAATTTTCTTGATTTTTTTTAAAGTTTATTTACTTTGAGAGAGACAAGAGCACGAGCAGGGGAAGGGAAGAGAGAGAGAGAAAGAGAGAGAGAGGGAGAGAAAGAATCCCAAGCAGGCTCTGCAGGGTCAGCACAGAGCCCGATGCGGGGCTCGAACTTACGAACCACGGGATCATGACCTGAGCGAAATTGAGAGTCAGACGCTTAACCGACTGAGCCACCCAGGCGCCCCTATTATATAAATGTTTTAAAGGGTGTGAGAGGTGCAGGCTTCCCTAAAAACACTTTACTGTTAAAAAATGCTAGCCGCCATCTGAGTTTTCAGCGAGTCCTAACCACTGATCACAGATCACCGTAACAAACGTAATAATAACCAAAAGGTTTCAAACATTGTGAGAATCACCAAAGTGTGATACAGGGGCACTAAGTGAGCAAGGGCTGCTGGGAAAATGGTGCCGATACGGACTCGCTCGGTGCAGGAATTGCCACAAACCTTCAATTTGTTTGCAAAAAAAAAAAAA
>PITB01030630.1:0-16691 GCA_004024585.1 Paradoxurus hermaphroditus
ATGTTGCTACACATGGCCAGATTTCATTTTTTCTCATTGCCATGTAGTAGTCCATTGTATATATGTGCCACAACTTCTTTATCCATAAAACAGTAGTTCTTAAACCTTTGGATTTCATGTATCATTTGTAGGTTTGCAAACTTTTAGTTTTGACAAATAAAAATGCTTTTTTAAAGAAGTTATCATATAATTCCAATCATAATTTTATTAAAGAAATTTTAACCCAATATTTATCCAAAAAAAGATGGTTCTATGACAGAATATATTTGCTTTTATAAAACACTATTCAAATAATTATCTTTTTTCTTTTCTTATTAAAGCACACAGTATCTAGGTTTGGCATATAGAATTATTTTCTTTTTCATCTCAGCTGAAAAAAAAAAGATTCACAGATTAACTCTGGACTTGAAATGGGTGTGTTTCTATAACTTAGCCCATTTCCAATAGTAATTCATGTTATATTTTAATTAAAAAGTTGAATACCGGAGAGACTTCACTATGCTTAATGGTTCCCAGTCTTTACCTAAGTCAGAATACATTCCATGCCCCAACTTTCTTAATTGCATATTTTAAAATGTGGATCCTTATTGAAAAGTTAAATTTCAATGGGAAACCAATGCTTTATAAAAGAAATCAATTGGACATTTTATAACTTAAGAAAATGAACTATTCTTTTAAGGGATTTGAACCAGAGGGTGCTTTTTAATGATAAAATCATTTTATATTTTTCTTGTTATTTACAGAACCGAATGAAAAAGGCTGCCTAATTCCCTAAGCCTTTATATCACAACATCTGAATTTATGCATATGTTCAAAATGGCTTCACAAGCTTGTGGAGAAGGACATTAATGCCAGTGGGAGGTATGATTCACTACTTTAATATATTCTTTTTATGGATTTCAAGACAAATAAAACATATATGATTTCCAGTAAGCAACTGGGTAAATAACGCTTGAAATAAAATGGTTAATTTTCTCCTGATTCTGATAAACTCATTGCTGGAAACTGTTCTTTCCGAGAAAAATGGAAAAACAGATAAGAAAGAACCCGAGAGATGAGCAGAAATAATAAGCATTTTTATAAGAAAAAAATAGATGCATGAGACTAAAACGCTTGGTCAAAAAGTAACCAAGAAGATGTTATATTAGCAACAACAATTTCTTGACAGACACAAACATCGAAGAGGCAAACAAATTATTTGTTAGAGTTCATGGAATCATAAGTGGAAACAGCTAGATTCCAAAAGGTTTCTAAAGAAGTTCCGAAAGATAAATTTTCTCTCAGAGACTATGGAAACGGCCAGTACTGAACACTGAATCCAGCATTTCTATGTTCCAAGAGACTACAATTTCTCATTATTCTCATAACACCAACCAGAAAATGAGAAGTCAAAGAAGAAAATATCTGAGCTTTTCCTATTCAAAGTTCTGAGCTTCAGGGTTTACACATTTACCTGCAGGTTGTTTGCAAAACAACTCTGGTTGAGGAACATACAGAAATCCCTTAGGGCAAGATCTTGTCCTACAGTCTTCTAGAAATGACTTCAGGACCAGATCACACTAATTAAGTATGGTCAGTAGCAGACTAACTTTTCCAGCAATGGCTGGGATCCTGAGAGCAGACAGCTGAAGGCACACATCAGAAGTCACAAGTATTTAGAAGGATATCAGGTTGCCAAGCTATAAGGAGAGGAAGGTCATCCAGATTTGAGATGAACAATAAATACATGATGAAACTGCTAATTGGGCAGAACACAGAATTATGACTGTTCGGTCCAAGAAGGAGAACTGGTATCAGTAAAAACGAAATTCCTGTAAGGACTCCTGATCTTGTTAAGTGTATGAGAAAGACCTGGGAACAAGAGGAGCTGAGACGGTGTTTAGGGGATCAAAGAAGTGAACTGAGAACACAAGTATAGACTGGAAGCACATGGTGGGCAACACAGGAAAGAAAACTAGGACTTAGTCATAGAAGAATGATGAAAAACTCAGAAGAGCTAGTCACAACAGATGCAAGAGTGGCTGAAAGAGTCAGCGTGGTTCATAAGCTATTAAAATATTATTATTCTGAATTTTGTTACTTGCTGTCCTTCCTCTAATCTAAACTGAGCTCAGATCTATGGCAACCATGGACCAGAAAATAAGACTTAACTGACTCTGTCTTTGAACATTCTAATCTAAAGGTCTGTAATATTTCTCATCAATCCAAAGAAACAGTCTTCCTTTCAGCTTTCAAGTTATCTAATAACAAAGTAAATTAGACATTGTGTAATTCTTCCCAAAGACCTAATGGGGGAGGGAAAACTGGCCATAGGTAGTATGGATAGTATTGGTATAGAAAGTATAGTATAAGTTGTATTACTTTCAAAACTTCTGTACTAGCATGAATTGATATACAGCTACAACTTACTTGGTAAGCGTACTGTTTATATTGCAAGTATTCCTACCTCTAAAGAAAATATTAAAGAGAACTGAAGTTAATTTAGCTCATTTTATTCAATTCACATTTATTTTATTATTATTATGTGGCAGACATTACACTACGGCTTGAAAATATAAGATGAATAAAACAAAATCATAGTTCTCAAAAAGCTTGAGTCTAGTAGAGAAATACACATAAATATACATTCCAAAGCAAATGGTTATGAATCAGTTATAAATGCAGCAATAGGAATATGAAACTGTAACAAACTCACTAGCAGGAACAAAAGTACAGAATGGAAGTGATCAACTCTGTGTAAGGATTATTGGAAGGGTCAACAATAAAAATTGTTTAATTGATTAATTGTTTAATCATTTAAAAATTTCCTAATCTCTTAAAAGGGCAAAATGGAGCAAAGTCATAATATCATATGTTTTATTATTTTTTAACCAAGTGGAGGACAGGGAAACTTGAGAATAGAGTGAATTACTTTGTTAAATTTTAAAAGTTAGGAATAATTCACTAATATTTCTAGACTATTGCTTTCTTATTCCCTTTCCCCATCCACTTTGATGCCATGAGTCATGATACCATTTCATCCAGAGGAAATACATAAAAAAAACTCATAATTCATTTATAGTGTCTGATCATAGCCCTCAGCTGTGGAATAAGTTTCAGGAACTAAGAGAGATATTTCATGGACAAAGAAGGCAAAGCAAGAGAGGGAATCCTGAAATCCCTAAATTCTTGAGACAAAAAGAACTGGTTTGAAATTATATTTTTTCCTTTTTTTTTAAATGAGTACAATTTAAAACTGTATAAACAAATATAATTTAAATTTTTAAAAATTTTTAATTAAAGATTTATAAATCTGACTAGGACCAAGTGCAGCGTTTGATACATATTATACCTCTTAATAAATATTCATTGAATTAGATAATGGGTGAATGAGTTGAAAAAAGAATTACACTGGATAACACACAAAAAAATAAGATCAAAAGGATCATTTTAATATCCAATCCCATACTAATGGGATTATTTTTGACCTTAGGAAGACCATCAAAGTGGTGTAAAACTATAGCACTTTTTTTTTTTTTTTACAGCATAAGAGATAACCTTATTAATCCAGGGAGGGTGGTAGCGCTGATTATGCTTCTCAAACATACTGAATTATACTCTGACCTGCGGCTGCATTGTTTTGCGACCTTGTTCCAATCACTTAATCCTGGTTTCCTCACTGGGGAAAGTATCTAGAGTTGACAAGCAGTGCAGTTTAATATCTGAGGGGTTTGAGATCTCAGTGTCTTATGCCCGACCCCCAAAAAACTTGTTAGTGTTTAAGAACCTCTGATTAAATCTGTGTGAGTTAATTATGGCTAGTAATAATAATGGCTGGTTATTTTTAATTTACTATTTTTTAGTTGTAAATATGGATTTTGTTTATAAATTCAGGATGAATGTGAAACAACAGAACTGGTATTGCCATTTTGGAATTTTCCTCCACAGAAACTTCTATAGGTCTGTCATTTTAACTTCACCTAGTCTATTTTGACTCAAAAATATTGACCTTTTAGAGTTACTGATTAAACTCTAGAGTGAAAAAGAAGTAAAATTAAGTTACTGATTACACACTGGCATTAAAAGGTTATTTTCGATGTCCGCAAATGGACAGTTAGTTACAAGGCAAAGCATGCGTTCCACTGAAGCTACAGTGTCTGGTGATCAGGCACAGAGTCTACTCTCATCTTGCACTCTGCTGTTGATTACTATTCTTTGTGTTGTGGCTACAAAATCCCGGAATAGCAGTTAGAGGATGAAGATGTCATCAGAGATTATAAAAACGAGTTTGACTTTATATAGCATCCTTCATTTGCCCTGTGTTTTGAAAATGGAAAAGAGAACTCATGAAAGATACTTTGAACAACAGAACAGAAATGAACTCTATTTGCAGAACGGATATAGTCCAGTCCAGTGGCAATGGAAACTTTTCCCACAAGGATAAGAGAAGCAGAGGCTACTCTAGAGTCATTTGTACACATTGAAAGATTTCTGTCTCTATGAACACGGCCTGTGGCTACATTCTAAAACTACTAATAAGAATGCTGAGATCACTTCTGCTTTATTTTTATGTGGGCAGAGCTCCATGGAATTGTTTAGAAAACACTGTCTTATTGACTTCCTCATTTTCAATCAGTAGATGAAAATAATATTCAAGCTGGGTTTCTACGACTCACAGCATGAGAACAGGGAGAATAAGACAGGACTCAATTTAACTAATCCCAATGATATTCTTTAGGAGTTAAAGTTTAATTGCTCATCATTGAGCCAATTATATTAATACTTTGCAATATTCAACCACAACATATTAATTCTTCAGCAAGCTAGAGAAGGGAGTGGAAAGTTATAGGGTAAAGTGGCTTCTCTTGTCCTTATCTTGTAACCTATCATAGAAGGTATTTTGAGAACAAAGAAGAACGTAATTAGATGACAAGTGTCTTAACATAAACACAGTATGTTAACTAAAAAGATAGTATGACTTACTCATATATATTCTTCAGAATACCCTTCCCTAAACCCCACTATCCCTCTAATGAAATCAGGATGCCTGGTGTAGACTCTAACAACACTGTACTTCTAATTCATGGCACTTGGAATGGTTGTAATATTATATCTGATCAGAGTCTGTCTTGCTATTAAACCATAACTTCCAGATTTTGTCTGCCATTGCATTGCCAGTAGTTAGTACAAAGTACATTTGGCTAATACTTATTGAACTGATGAATAAATTATTTAAGAAACATGCAACCTTATCTCCTAAAATTATACAATTGTCATCTGGATCCTACTTTTAAATATATCTATTTCAACAAGAAACTACCTTCATTGTAAATCCTAGAACTTAACCAAGTTAATTAGAACAAATTCAGTGAACAAAAGTATTTAAGGCTTTAAGAGAGAATTTCTAGTCAGCTCACTATCCATTCCTTTCAGATCTTTATTGGCAATTCGTGCATACCCAACTCAGAAAGGTCAAGTGCCCCTAATCCAGCTGCTTTCCAAAAAGAGACACTGTGTTTCACTGAGAGACCATATTCAGCTCATTTAAAAACCTTTCTAGACAGAAGGAGAAGAAGCAGTCAGGATAGCCAGGGGAATTCATCTACAAAAAGGTTTCCCTGTAAGTAACAAAAATTTTAGGATAGAACTGTGGTAATGATATTTTAAAGATGTAATTATAATTACATGGTGCTTTTCTGCCTAGAGGGGTCAAGGCATTATTACATTTGTCCTCCGGGTAGCTTTTTAAAAATTATAAATGGCTCATCACACAAAAGTCAAAGAAAAAAGAAAAATATTAACACTCAGGAGTCACTTTATTGATTCATGTAGATTATTTATCCTCCTATTAAAGCTTCATCGTCCAAAGATACCAATGGAAAAGCCACACTTATTCTACTCTTTCTTAAATAAAAACCATCAGAATCCCAGCCTATTTAAAGTACCAGTGATTTTTCATCCTTTTCTTTATTCTTGGTCTTCAGATTCTCTACCAAAAAAATTATACTGACAAAAATCATGTAGGAATTTAAGTATATGTGTTTTTATTTATGTTTTAAGGAGAGATAGAGATAGAGACAGAGACAGGTAGATGATTGATAGATCAATATATTGATCAATGGATCAGTCTGTTAGGATTCAACTTTAAGCTTCATCCATAATAAAGCTTAAAGCAACACAAAAAGGACCTCATTTTAATGTGGTCCTCCACGGCATAGACATTCAGAAAATATTAAAGAGAGATCGGGTGTTTCAATTTTCAGATGAAAAAATTCATGGGAGCTTAAACTTCTCTTGTAGCATTCACAAAGAGCTCTTGTACCTTGTTAAAGTCTCCTAGTCCTGTTTATTTGTTATTCATGTCCTTAATCTCCATAATTTATGTAAAGTTTTCAGTGTTCTCTGATTGCTTCAAAATAAAGAGATCTTCCATTTCTGTATCTTGTCCTATTGTTCCTCTCTTCTACTTTTGCAACCCTCTGTACTTAATTCAAAAAGTCAAAATGTTTCAGAAAATTCTACTTACATGCTCATTTAGAACAGGAAGAGCAGAGACATTGATTTGAAAATAATTAGGAACATTTTGACTTACTACCCTCCAATTGGAAATATTCAATTCGTTACTGTGATTACAAGCAAAGCCCTTTGACAAGTTTTGAAGGTGAACATATTAGTGCCTGCTGTTTCCTTCACAAACTTCATACCCATTCAGTTTGTCTACTACTGAAATCATGACCGCAGAAAGTATCTTCTTCTACAAATGAAGAAGCAAACAGAGGTGACCAGAATTAAGAAATTGGCAATGTTAATCTTTGTTTCCATAGTATGTCAATTTAGCTTTTTTTTTCTTATTCTTTGGAACTGCTACTAAATACCCCTAATTAGGTCGTTTTTGTGATCCTAATATTTCTCCATCATCGAAACACAGTAGTGTACAAAATCTGTCATTTCCCTTTGATTAAAACGTTGTCAAACATATTTGAAAGATTAATATTTAATTGTGTGACAAAAGCAAGAAGATAATCAAGAATGAGATCAAATAAACAGGATCTTTGATTTAATACTGATGAAAAGGAGCAACACTGTCTAAGCGACAGCCACTGTGTTATGAACTTGACATCCATGATTATGTTGAATACTAACAATAACCATGTGCAGTCGCTATAACTATCTGTATTTTGCAGATAAGAAAACTGAAGTCCCGGGAGGGTAAGTAAATTTGCTGAGGTTACAGAGCTGGAAAACGATGGTAAATTGTGAAGCTAGACGAAAACCTCGCATTGTGATTTCAAAGCCTGTACTTTTAGTCACCGCTTTGCACTAAATGACCCAGCGAAAGCATGATTCCTTGCTATGTATTTAGTTGCTACTTTTTCAGTTAAAGAAAGCCTTTCAGGATATAAAGCTCAGAACTGCATTGGTACTAGAGAACCGAAGCCTAAGAGCAGAGAATGGATCCTAAGAAGAGTGCGCTGTCTGAAATGGGCTTGTCTTCTAGGCCCAGACTAAATTCTTAGGATACCACTAAATTCAAATCAAAATGACAGAATTATTTTTTATGATAGTGGATAATTAGGGATACTGAGACAGGCTGAAAAAAAATGGAGTAGAACAACAACCTTTGTATTTCAAAAACAGAAGTGGAAACTTTTTACAAACTATAGCCTAGTGACCTTGGCTTTAATGCTAAGCATTAAATAGCACTAATAATAGAAGGATAGTTTGTGAACAGCAAGGTGAGTAATCAGTAAATGTAATCAGGATGCAACAGAGGTCACATTTATGTCTACTTTTTTTTTTTTTTTTAAAGCAAACAAATTATTGGATCTGGAAAAATATGGTGGGGAAGGTATATTTGGACCTCGGTTGCATACTTGATAAAATATATATTACCTTTTCAGCCAAGACGGTGTGACATGAGCTCTTTGAAGGGAAATTCAACAGATAAGTATTTGGGTGAAATAGTAATTGTTTGTCAGTTGAAAGAGTGTCCTATGACTTGTCATATGGCTTTGGACTAGGCACGGCTGTAATAAAAATTATCTGAGTTATCACTAAGGAGACTGAAGATATATACAACAAATTTAAAGATGAAATAATGCTGAGATGGTTTTACAATAGATTGAATGAGAGAAAATTTTTACAGACTCTACTGATGAAAGGAATCCAATAAAATGAGGATTACAAGAATAAAAGGGATCTTAAAATGGAATTCTGCCAGCAGAGATTTATGTTAGTATGGCCTGGCAATAGAACATGTAGGAAAAAAAGGAAATTCAGATTTTCATCCACACTAAATGCAGTATTAGTAAAGAATAAAGGAGACCTACAAACATTGATAAAGTGACTAATCAGATGCATTAAAAGAAGTCAAATATCTAGAAAGATTCAGGTAAGAGTTCTACTCTTTTCTGTGTGGTTTTAACTTCACCTAGAATATTTGTTCAACTCAGGACCTTACACACTACGTATGATTTAGGTATACTAGGAAATCTTAAGAGAGATGAAAGCAGAATGAGACAAATAGAATAAAATTATTTTTAAAAATGGAACAGTGGTTTGCTTAGATAGGAATAAAGGAGATTTTCTAAAAAATGTTTATTTATTTTGAGAGAGAAAGAGAGTGAGCAAGCAAGGGAGGGCAGAGAGAGAGACGGAGAGAAAGAATCCCAAGCAGACCCTGTGCTGTCTGTGCACTGTTAGACAACGGAGCTCAATCCCATGACCACGAGATCATGAGCCAAAATCAAGAGTTGGACACTTAACCAACTGAGCCAGCCAGGCACCCCAGGAATAAGGGAGATTTATATAGAAATATGCGGCTTTCTTTGAATGTCTTGCTGAAGCAACATATAAACAAATTAATGCAGAGTTAGGAAACTATCCTATTTACATGTAAAAAATTTCAGAGTTAATGAAACAAAGGTAAATGCTAGCATGCTTTAAATTCATGTTCATATTACTCAATTCTTTACACTGCAGGTGAACCTATTCTAATTAATAATCAGAACTCTTAAATCTATTTTTAATTTAAATCCAAGTTAGTTAACATATAGGGTAATATATATATATATATATCACATATATGTACATATATGTGTATATACATACAATGGAATATTACTTGATGATCAAAAAGAATTAAATTTTGTCATTTGCAAAATATTCTTGTATGTATACATACATACACATATATGTACATTATGTGATGTACATGTACAATGAAATATTACTTGATGATTAAAAAGAATTACATTTTGCCATTTGCAACATATTTCCTATATATATATGTACATATACATATATGTAGTATATGTGATATATATATATCACTTCATTATCCATTCATCAGTCGATGGACATTTATGCTCTTTCCATACTTTGGCTATTATTGATAGTGCTGCTATAAATTTGGGGTGCATGTTACCCTTTGAATCAGCACTCCTGGATCCTTTGGATAATCATCGTGGTTTTGATTAATGTTTCCCTGATGCTGAGTGATATTGAGGATTTTTTCATGTGTCTGTTAGCCATCTGGATGCTCTCTCTGGAAAAGTGTCTATTCATGTCTTTTGCCCATTTCTTCACTGGATTGTTTGCTTGGGGTGGTGATGAGTTTGATAAGTTCTTCATAGATTTTGGATACTAACTCTTTATCTGATATGTCATTGGCAAATATCTTCTCCCATCGCATCAGTTGCCTTTTAGTTTTGCTGACAGTTTCCTTCACTGTGCAGAAGATTTTTGTCTTAATGAGGTCCCAATAGTTCATTTTTGCTTTTGTTTCCCTTGCCTCTGGAGACACGTCAAGTAAGAAGTTGCTGCAGCTGAGGTCAAAGAGATTGTTGCTTGTTTTCCCCTCTAGGATTTTGATGGCTTCCTGTCTTAAGTTTAGGTCTTTCATCCATTTTGAGTTTCTTTTTCTGTATGGTGTAAGAAAGTGGTCTAGGTTCATTCTTCTGCATGTCACTGTCCAGTTTTCCCAACACTATTTGCTAAATAAAAAGACTGTCTTTTTTCCATTGTGTATTCTTTCCTGCTATGTCAAAGATTAGTTGGCCATATGTTTATGGGTCATTTGTGGGTTCTCTATTCTGTTACATGGTTCTATGTGCCAGTATCATTCTGTGTTAATGATTACCCACCCTTGAACTCACCCTCTCCCTTCATATCTCCCTGGAATAACAAAGTACCCATCCGTGAACTATATATCTCTTTATGGCTACTCCCTCTGCTACAGAAATCCCCAATTAAGCCTTTGACAATTGGGGAGGTGGGAGAATGGAAGCTTTTACCTTTCCATTTGCTCCCTGCTTCCTCCAGACTGTACGGGTCCTGCAGTACAGCCATAGATGGAGGTTGCAGCCTTGAGAGAGCGCTGTGTCATTGAGACCATGTGGATGGTCTATGTGACTGAGCCCATGTAAGGTTTCTAGATAAACTTATATTTTTTTAATTTTATTTATTTATTTTGAGAGAGAGAGACAGAAAGAGAGCAGGGGAGGGGCATAGAAAGAAGGAGAGAGAATCCCAAGCAGTTTCTGTGCTGTCAATATGGAACCCAACACAAGGCTTGAACTCATGATTGTGAAATAACAACCTGAGCTGAAATCAAAAGTCAGAGGCTTAATCAACTGAACCACCCAGGCGCCCATATATGAACCTTCCAGATTCTGGCAAGCAGCTGTGGCTTTTCTTGTGCCTGCATAGGACAAGCCTCACATGTAAGTTCCCTTGCTTATTTTTTTTTAATGTTTATTTATTTTTGACAGACATAGAGACAGAGTATGAGCAGGAGAAGGGCAGAAAGAGAGGGAGATACAGAATCTGAAGCAGGCTCCAGGCTCTGAGTCGTCAGCACAGAGCCCAATGCAGGGCTCGAACTCACAGACCACAAGATCATGACCTGAGCAGAAATCGGCCGCTTAACCGACAGAGCCACCCAGGTGCCCTTCCCTTGCTTATTAAATCTGCCACCTGCCAGTGTGGAATTATCTGCCTCTTTCTTCAGTCTCTTCTTGACATCCTTGTTCAAAGACCAGTGTGCAAACAAACAAACATATGTGTTTTTCAAATATGCAAAACTATTTATAATGATAATACATATATAGGAGCAAAACAGTTGTGAAGTTAAAGGATTTATGGAAAATCAGGGAAGCTTGCATAAAGAGGCAATTTTGAACTCAGTCTTGAAAGAAGTGTAGGAGATTTATAAAGAAGAGAGATGTGGTTTTTCAGAATTAAACAACAGAGAAAATATAAAACTATCTTTAGATTTAAAAGAAAAAGTAACTTAACACTAGCTATTACTTAATAGTGATGCTATTGAATAGTGAGTACTATCTAATAGTATTACTAATAGTAATAATAATAATAATAGCTAAATAAGACATATCCACTAAAGTACAAAGATCAAGCTGAAGAATAATAAAGATGTACATGGCTAGACTTGGGGAACTAGTGTGGGAGTAATTTTTAAGCTCTAACTTAAGAAGATTAAATAAATAGCAGTAAATTTCTATAGGCTTTTCAAGGGGAAAATACTATATATTGATTATATCTAAATATGATTATACTATTTTAGTACCTTAGGTAGAATAATTTGGTTGAAAGTTGATTTAGGAAACACCCTATAAAACATGCCCATATATTTAGTTGGTTTGGCACATACTTTTTATTGTGTCTTCTTTTCTTTATATAATCACCCACAAATTTAAATCTTAATAAATAACCTGGTTACAATCACTAATTTCCAAGAAGAACAATGTCAAAAATATTGATTTGTCGAACTGGCATTTTTGTCTTCTTGGGTTTACAGGGATCTCAGGGACCTCAGAGTTAAGTTTAATTTTTTTAACAATAACGATCATTTTGCTTAGAATATCTGACATGATTGTCTCTGCATATTTATATGAATTTAGATTTTTTCTCCTTATGTCAGAACTATCTTAAGTACACAGATATTAAAAATTTTTTAGAAAGATAATCAAATTATAGAGTGAATCTTCATTGCCCCCTTCCCACACACATATTCTGTGAAAGAATAGGGACATTTTTACAAGTCATTCACTCCTCATGCCCTCATCAGCTGCGTCTCAGAAACTCAATGGGCACCTGGGTGACTCAGAAGGTTAAGCATCCTGCTTAGGCTCAGGTCAAGATCTCGTGGTTCGTGAGTTCCAGCCCCACAACAGGCTCTGGGCTGACAGCTAGGAGCTTGGAGCCTGCTTCAAATTCTGTTATCTCCCTTTCTCTATGCCCCTCCCCCGCTCACACTCTGTCTCAAAAATAAACATAAAAAAAAAAAAAAACACACACACACACACAACCTCAAACTGGGTAAGGTAAGTTAACTTTCAGGCCTCATCTTAACATTATAAGATTTAAAGGCAAGGAGGATATTCTTTTATGCCCTGTGTGAATGGTAGGCAGGAAGTTTATTCCCCAAACAGGGGAGGGGGTAAGGAACCTCTGATTACCCAGGCCCACCCCCAGGGTAAATTGGCAGTCACATTCTCTCAATGACCTCCTCCAACAAAGTTTCTAAATACGAAAGTCATGAATGCACCTCTTATGAACCTTGTTTCCTAGGGGCTTACCCTTCCCCAACCCCACAGAAGACATCCAACAAATATTCAATGATTAAAATGTATATCAAGCAATTTTAACTTATGCTGAAATTGTAGACCTTATATTTTTTCTCCTGGGATTCTTTATTAAGAATACTAAATTCATTTCCTAAGATAACTAAATACTGTGTTTTTAAAAGAAAGAAAAAATGGCTGTAGGCGAATAGAAAAAAGGTTAATGATAATAGGACAAATAAAATTAATTCCAGAGTAAGACTGTATCCAATTAAGCACTAAGTTGTCCTGGCATGAGAAAAAAAAAAAAGTTGATGAATTAAGTGTGTTGAATGGTAATCCCTAAACTAAAACAAAAAGAAAAGTTATCAATTTTATTTTAATAATTTTGCTTCTGGAATTTATTTATTCAATACTCAACAGTTATTGAATTCCAACTTATATCCAACTATATTTTGCTGCCTTTAATCTCAAGTTGTTCATGGTTTAAGACATAAGAATTATAACAAGTAATATTTTGGTATGTAATTTAATTTGGGAAGTTTTTATTACGGTCTTAATAAAAACTTTATATCAACTAACCCCATGATAAATATATTGAAGATAGAAAAGAATTAGAGTCCATAATATCAAGAATTTATCATATTCTGGAGAAGTAAGACTTACATAATTATATTAAAACATGAAAATATTGACAAAAATGATGTAAGGTAAATTTTAGGGAAATTTAATACCTATGATATAAAGCAGTTACTTAAGAAAGGAAGTTAGCCGCATTCGTAAGTAGAAGCAAGGTGTCCTAACAATGGCAAAACTAGAGTTCTGGGTTTTGTTAAGTTTTAGAAAAGTAGAAAAAGCGAGTATGTTCCGTGTGCTAAGCACAAAGATCCTAATGCCTGTGATGTATCTGGGAAATAGCAAGGAGTCTGGATGAACTGCAGACGTGGTAGTGATGAGAAGAGGATGGCTTACCTTGTGGGTTAGTAACTAGGGCAAGAGTATGAGGGAGGGACCTGCCGCTATACTGCAGGCCCTGCACAGTATGAGGGAAGCAGGAAGCAGATGGAAGGGTTAAAACTTCCATTCCTGCACCTCTCCTATTGCCAAAGGTTTAATTGGGGATTTCTGTAGCAGACGGAGTAGCCATAAAGAGATCTATGGTTCACGGATGGATACTTTTGTTATTCCAGGGAGATATGAAGGGAGAGGGTGATTTCCAGGGTGGATGGAATTAACATTTCTCTGGATAAAAAGGAAAACATTAACACCATGTTTAAGAGATGGCTTTAAAAATAACGAAACACAGTTAAAAAGTTTCTCTTATTAGGAGTTTATGTGTGAGTGAGAGAGTTTATGTGCTGTTTTGTCCCTGTGAGGTACGTACTTGTGTGTGTGTGCAGATAGAGACAAAAAAGGGAGAGTAGTTTTGGAAACATGAGTACATACTAAGAACACCCATGAAAAGTTACTTCTCACAGTGTGGTGGTGGACCTGACTTATTATCTGGCCAAAGCCTGTTGGTTGTGAGTATCTCTTCCCAACTCCCATTCAGTGATAGCATAGTGGGTAAGTTAAGGTCAGTCACAGTAGGAGGATTTAAACCACAAATATGGATGAGCCCAACAAATCTGGGTTTCCTTATTTGTAAATCAGTCGTTAAACATGTGCCATCATAACACTGTCTCTTAGGACTTTTCTCTTGGACTAGGCAGGAGAAAGTCATATACGGTGCCTTCCTTTGCATATTGTAACTCTTCTATTTTCCTTAACATTCTATAATAATTGATACTTCCAAACAACTTAGAAGCTGTACTGTGGACATAAATTGGGAAGAGGGCAATGGAGATAAACCCTGTGATAACCAATATTAAAAGAATGAAGAAAAATATTTTTGTAGCTATTCATTTTGGTATATTGTCAGCGTACCTCAATGTTGACATGATTACATGGACCCTTAGGCAAGAAACAGTCCTTCTCTCATACACCTCTTCTCCCACCAACTGTCAGTGTCTGCTATTTGCTTCAGGGTACAGGAGTAAAGAGCACATATAGAAAAAAAATAATAATAACATACTGTTTCTGCTCTTTGGAGCACCTGGCCACAAAATCTGAGGTAGTCATTACTGCTATTCATTCACTATTTCTGTATCTTCAGTATCCCATCTTGTGTTGGGATTGCATTTCCCTGTCCTTTGTGATTGTGAGAAGACAAGACATTCCCTGTGAGACTAGTTCTGGCCAATGACTTATAAACAGAAGTGGCATGTATCACTTCCATGCTAGCACACATAACTGTTAACATGATACTCTCTAGAGATTTCTATCCCAGTGGCGATGTTCAAGATAGTGGACGTTCCATTGCCCTGAATCCCTGAAGGGCTCTAATGAGTGGAGTCCCTCCACAGACCTGCAGTGAACATGGAGTATGAGAAACAAATAAATCTTCATTAGATTACTGAGATTTCATGATACTTTGTTATTATCCCATAATCTAGCTTCTCCTGATTGGTGCTCTTGCCTGGAGGCCTGCTGCATACACAAAAATACCAAGTTCAAGTTCTGCTCTCTCTGGGCTGTCCTGTTCAAGGGGGAAATGTTCAATTCATGAAGAAGAAAAAAAAGCCATTAGTAAATATAATCTTGTAATAGATTTAAGTATGGGTTCTACTCACTTATGTATGAAACTTTAAAATTAACTGTGATAGGCACTTGGTATCCTTATTGCGGAAAATCTCTCTTCTTAATATTTAAAAAGTTATGAAAAAGTCCATATTTTATAAATGAAATGTAATATATTATTTGACTTTAGAAAGTTAAAGATACAGAAATAGCTTTGAGATAAATAAAACAAATAACATCATCTCCTTTCCCCAAATAAAACTATAAAGAGAAATTTTGGTTTCCATTTCATTTCCAATGTTTTGGCCATTCCATTTCAGAAAGGTAAGTATGAAATTATATAAAATAAGTGAGGACTTATGAGGAAATTTACAATTGCATTCATAATAAAAAGGAAGTGGGAGAAATGGTTATTCACCATAGTAAGTGATACACGTATATTTGTGAGTTTTATGGCAACATATATTTCCTTTCTTGATTTCATAAGTTATAATCTTCAGCTCCAAATTGGGAAATATCTTGATAAGACACAGGACTTTTTAAAAACATAGAACTTCAATAACTAAATGACAATTTCAATTATATAGAGAGAAACATTCGAACTTGGAAAATTTTCTGAAAGTCAAAATATTTGTTTTTTTGCAGCTCTGCTGAAAACAGATGGACAAGACTTCTCTGATTGCATTTAACAGGAGTCAGGTCTTAGAGATTTCAGCAAGCATTGTGCACTTAAAAAAAGAGGATTATTTTTTAAGTGACTTATAAAAACTCAAACCTATTCGGTGGTCTTAAATTATGTAGTTTATAGGAGATATTTGAAACATGACATCAACTTTTACTTTCAAAAGTTGTCTTGTCAGACTCAAAAGACATAGTTTAAAAAAACACAGATTAATAGTTAACAGACCCCGTAGAGTGAAAAAGGAATAATGTATATACATAAGAAAAATAGTTTAAGGCCCCTTGGCTATAACTCTCCCATTAAAGAAAAGCTTAATTAAGAAAGTGACCAAATTATTAAATAAAAAAAGCTCCTGTTTCTAGGCCCTTGGCTTTAGAGATTTCCCAGAATTTCAGATTTTTGAGTCAAAAAGCTACTGTGAATGATATCAAGAGAAATAATTATTTTCTTTAGTTTGAAGAAATCAACGTACTTGATAGAACTGTGTGTGTGTATGTATGTATGTATGTGTATGTATAAATGTATACTGCACATATAAATGTAGATGATAGATGATAGATGATAGGTCGATCTCCCCATGACAATTTGATTGTCTACACATAGCAGATTTTTTTTTAATTTTTTATTTATTTTTTAAAAATTTTAAATGTTTATTCTTGAGAGAGAGAGAGAGTGGGGGAGGGGCAGAGAGAGAGGGAGACACAGAATCGAAGCAGGCTCCAGGCTATCAACACAGAGCCCAACACAGAGCTTGAACCCACGAACTGTGAGATCATGACCTGAGCTGGAGTTGGATGCTTAACCAACTGAGCCACCAAGGCGCTCCA
>PITB01030631.1:0-16683 GCA_004024585.1 Paradoxurus hermaphroditus
TGTGATAACAACTTTACTTGTATCCCATAGAGTCATAGATACTGATGTGTTTTCAGCATCATTCTGTTCCAAAAATTTTGAAATATACATAAATTTTTCTCTTTGGCCAAAGAATTGAATGGCATGTTTTTAATTTCTAGTCAGAATGTCAATTTTGAAAAATTACTAATTCCAATGGCATTCTATTTTACTTTATTGTATGATCATGTGATTTCTCTTTTTTAGCCTTTTGAGGTGATGGATTACTCTAAATACGCTAACTAATGTTGAACCCGTTTTACCCGCCTGGGATAAACCTCAATTGGTGGTAGTATATAATTATTTATAGACATTGTTGAATTTAGTTTGGTAATATTTTGTTGAAGATTTTTGGATCTATGTTCTTGGGAGATACTGGTTTGTAGTTTTCTTGTAATGTGTTTGTCTGCTTTGGGCTTGTTTTTTCATTGTGTAATGATTTCTTTAATGAACAGCTTTTTATTTGTTTGAATGAAGTCAAATATATAAATTTTCTTCCATTATCAATTAGTTTTTAAGTGGACTATGCCTAGTCTCAGGTCAAGACAATATTTTCCCATGTCTTCTGCTATTTTTAAAGTTTCACTCTTTACTTTATTAACTGTGTCTGGCTTGAGGTAGGAGTTGAACTTGTTTATTGTTTCTAAATGCCCATACAGATGCTCTGCATCATTTGATGAAAATGTTTTCTTTTCCCCACTGAATTACCTTAGGACCTTTACCAAAAGTCTGTCTGCATGTGTTATTCTCTTTCTGAATCCCTTATTTTATTCTATTCATCTATTTACCTACTCTCACACAAATATCACACTCTTTGATTAAGGTAATCTTTTTTTTTTTTTAATGTTTATTTATTTTTGAGAGACAGACAGACAGACAGAGCATGAGCAGGGGAGAGGCATAGACAGAAAGGGAGACACAGAATCTGAGACAGGCTCCAGGCTCTGAGCTGTCAGCACAGAGCCCGATGCGGGGCTTGAACTCGGGAACGGTGAGATCATGACCTGAGCCGAAGTTGGACGCTCAACCGACTGAGCCACCCAGGCGCCCCTGGATTAAGGTAATCTTATAGTAAGTTTTAAGATAAAGTTGTGTTAACTCCACAAATTTGTTTTTATCTTTTAAGATTTTTGGCTAGCTATGTCTTTTTTTAAGTTTTTATTTAAATCCCAGTTAATTAAAATACAGTGTAGTATTAGTTTCAGGTGTACAATATAGTGATTAAACACTTCCATACAACACCCAGTACTCATCATAAGTGCACTTCTTTATCCCCATCACCTACTAAACCCGTCCTCCCACTTCCTTCCCTCCTTGTAACATATCAGTTTGTTCTCTATACTTAAGAGTCTGTTCCTTGGTTTGTATCTCTGTTTTTCTCCCCTTTCCTCATTTATGGTTAGTTTCATAAATTCTACATATGAGTGAAATCAACACCCTTAAAATTAACAAATCAGTATAAAATATGGGCAGAAGAGAGGCTCCTGGGTGGTTCAGTCAGTTAAGCATCCAACTCTTGATTTTGGCTGAGGTCATGGTCTCACAGTTCATGAGTTTGAGTCCCACATTCAGCTCTGTGCTGACAGTGCAGAGCCTTCTTGGGATTTCCTCTCTCCCTCCCTTATTTGCACTTTTTGTCTCTCTCTTAAATAAACTCTGAAAAAAATGGGCAGAAGACATGAATAGACATTTTTCCAAAGATTACATACAAATGGCCAATAGACCCATGAAGAGGTGCATCACTCATCGTCAGGGAAATACAAATCAAAACCACAATGAGATACCACCTCACATCAATCAGAATGGCTAACGTTAACAACACAAGGAACAATAGTTTTGGTGAGTATGTGGAGAAACGGGAGCCCTCTTGTGCTGTTGGTGAGAATGTAAACTGGTGCTGCCACTCTGGAAAACAGTATGGAGGTTCCTCAGAAAGTTAAAAATAGAAATTCTTTATGATCTAGCGATTGCATTACTAGGTATTTACCCAAAGACTACAAAAATTCTAATTCAAAGGGATCCATGCACCCCAATATTTATAGCAGCATATTTATATTAGCCAAATTATGGAAACAACCCAAGTGTCCATTGACTGATGAATGGATAAAGAAGAGGTGGTTTATATATACAATGGAGTATTACTTAGGCATAAAAAGAATGAAATATTTCCATTTGCAATGACATGGATAGAGCTAGATAGTTTATGCTAAGTGAAATAAGTCAGTCAAAGCTATGTCTTTTAATTGTCATAAAACTTTTAGACTAAACTGTCAGTTTCCACTCAGAAAGCAAATTTATGAAGGTGATATATCTATACATTAAGTTTTTCTTAATTTCTCTTCAGAATATTTTTTTCTCATTGTAGAGGACTCACATTTTTTGTCAAATTGTGTTTAAGATTTATAATTTTTATTCTATTGCAAAAATATTTTAAAATATTTAAGCTCAACTTTGTTTACATCTAATTTAAATGGAGCAAAAAGCATACATTTTAAGTTTGTAATTCAATTACTTGTGAAAAAATATATACCCATGTAACCACATTGCACTCAAGATACAAAATGTTTCTTTTTTCCCCCAGATAACTTTGGGCCTTTTTGAAGTTGATCCCCATATGTCCCACTCCAAGTTAGCTTGGATCTGATTTCTAATGTTATGAATGTGTTTTATCTGATCTAGAATTTCATATATATAATCACTCAATATGTATTCTTTTTTATATATCCACTTTTTTCTTAGCAGAATGCTTATTAAAAAGAATCACCTATATTTCTGATATTTTTATTCATTAAAAAATACCTACAGGTATTTCACTGTTGTTGCTTGGGCCATGAGATTAAACATTCTTCCTCTTTGATGTTGACCTTACAACAGCTAAACATAATAACAAACATCATTTCTAGCCAAGTTACTTAATATCCCATGCTGTGGTTTTAATTATGGCTTTTTTACTGGAAGTATTTTTCTAAAGCGCCAACAAATTTCACTTATTTATCTCCAGGAGGAAAAAAAGGATTTAAATAGAGTTCTTCATATTTTCCAGAAACCATGCTTATTCAGAACCTACTTTTACTCTTCGGAATTGGTGTGATTGGCTGCATGTTGGTTTACTTCCACTTATTTCTCTCAAGGCTATATGTATTAGTCAAATTTTGAGCTGGGCTTGGGTATCCTGCTTAATGTGGTCAATTTTGCCACAAAATAGGAAATGTTTCTTAACAATTCCAGAATCAGGAGTACATGCTCCTGTGTCCTCCTTGTGTGATGTAAGATTTTGTATATATTTGTATTTACTATAAAATTTTAATTGTGATTTTGCATAAGTCTGGTAAATTGGCATTTTCCCCTGAACACTTTGGGTAGATTTTTGAGATTCATGATTATACTTTCACCCTCATACAGTATGCACACACACACAAAGACACATTTACATGCATGTATTTATTCACTGTATACCTTGTTTTCAAAGTATATTATTTGTCTGACTGATCTTGACTGATAACAATTACCTAAAAATAAGCAAGTTGCATATACAAAAGGTAATATTCCAGAGGATATATCTTCAAAGGAGTAACAGTGCTAGATCTCAAGAAGCTTGTTTTCTAGTAGGAGAAACAGATATACGAATAAATGGCCGCAATATAGTATATTAAATGTTATAAGTGATGTATGCCCAAGGGGCTGTGGAGGCATACAAAAGATGCATTGGTGATTAATTGATGTGGGGGTTGGGAGAAAAACAAACAAGATTCTCTGGAAGAAATGTTAACCGAATTCTCCAGGCTAAAGGGGAAGCAAGGAAATTTTAGTGAGAACTAGCATAGTGAAAATGAAAATATTTCACATATCATAGTGAAAAGCTGTGAAATAGAGAATGAAAGAGGCTAAATGATTCAGAAGAATCTCAGAGTTAATTAGTCACTTAAAGGAGAAATGCAGTTGTTCGAGAAATGCTGTTGAAAGTAGCATCCAGAGCTGTAGAGTTTAAATCTGACTCCATGGGAAAATCCTTCCTAAAATGTATCCTAGCATGTTACTGAGGTGCATAACCAGTCAAGCAAACACTACATAAATACATATATATGCTGAATATCATCAATTAAATGTTAGTTCATTATAAGTACTAATGCCACACTGATAGTATTTTATAACAAATCAGTTATAACACCAATTATAATATTTTTGATGCATGTTATATTCATCTGCAATAATGATACTTCAAAAATTTTAGTTATATTTAAAAGACACAGTGAATAGCCTCACTGTACTGGTTTTTAAAGGCATTTTTTTCAAAATGTGAAGTAGATCTTATAAGACGCCAGCTTCAAAGACATGTTATCTGTCCATTTTCTTAGACTGTATTTTCAAAGTAATGGTACAAGTATAAAATTGCTATTGAGAACTGACAAGATCTTAGTATCTTTGCTGAATATAATAGTCTTAAACTGTTTCAAGAAAAGAAACTTTCCTTTTAAATAACTTTAGAACCTCTTACGCAGATTTCATAATGTTTATTTAAAATAACGGAAGACTGGGGTGCCTGAGTGGCTCAGTCAGTTAAGTGTCTGACTTTGGCTCAGGTCATGATCTCACAGTTGGTGGGTTCGAGCCCCGCATCGGGCTCTGTGCTGACAGCTCAAAGCCTGAAGCCTGTTTCAGATTCTGTGTCTCCTTCACTCTTTGCCTTCCCCCACTCGTACTCTCTCTCTCTCTCTCTCTCAAAAAGAGAAAAACAGGGGCACCTGGGTGGCTCAGTTGGTTAAGCAGCCCACTTCCGCTCAGGTCATGATCTCAGGTCTGTGGGTTCAAGCCCCATGTTGGGCTCTGTGCTGACGGCTCAGAGCCTGGATACTGCTTCAGATTCTGTATCTCCCTCTCTCTCTGCCCTTCCCCTGCTCATACTCTGTCTCTGTGTCTCTCAAAAATAAATAAACGTTAAAAAAATGAAAAAATAGAAAAACATTAAAAAATTTAAAAAATAAAATAGAAAAGTAAAAAACACTCATAATGAAAAATATAATAGCAGGAAAGTGTGGATGAGATCTATGGTCATCAATTTTTCCAGTTCTTTTTCCTTATTTCTTTCTTTTTAACTGAAACATGAGATTAGGCATAAACAGAAAGAAGGGTGTTCAGAAGAGAGTCATGGATGATGTCAGAGACAAGTTTCTCATTTCACATTTAGCTGCATGTGGCACTGAACTGAAAAAACATCAGAGAAGACTGACCTGAACAAATCTTTTTAAATCCCGTGTACTTTTTCAAAGCTGATGCAGTATCAGAAGTGTGACGTCTACTTTGTATGGGAGCAATTTATCTCCCTAAAAGATTACGTTAGAACACTGTTTACCCTTTCAGAATAACTTGAAACTATCCCTGTCAGCCATTTGTCATTGTGATAGCAGCACCTTATTCTCTACATTAAATACCAGAAAAGTCCTGTTCTCTAACCACTCATTTTGTTAATTCAGTACAATAACCACAGAACTTAGGAGATTGTCCTGTAGAATTGCAATTTGATCTCATTTGGAAATTGGCTTTAGATAGCAATTTGTTGTTACCTTCTTTCCTTTTTGAAATTGTATATATGCAAGTACTAGAACTTGTTTAATATTCAACCTTTACCATATACCCCTATTTTTAATATTTAAGTTCAACTCAGTCTTTCTTTTTTATATGTCCACTACTTCGTTCATTTGCTTTATTCTATTTTTCTGCCTTTCGTAATTCTGAATTTAAACATTCTATTTTAAAAATATGATGATTCTTTATAGATATTTTCCATGAACAAAGATCTAACCACTTGATGTCATACTATGTTCCAATAATCGTGTTCCCAGTGAGCTTTGCTGATATAACAGTAGTTAGAACTGCAGAACAGTAGTGAGGTGCCTTTTCTGCTACTAAAAGTGGCACTAAATAGTTTAATATCCCTGTCTGAAAGACGGAAACTTATATTTTGAGTTCTTAAAGCACTTTTCTATTGAAATATAAATGGAAGCTTTCTTTAAAAATAATTTTCAGTCCATTAATCCTTAAATTATGCTATCTCTACAGGAGAAATTTAGATATGAAATGACTTGAGATGGATACATTTCTTCAATTTTTCTAAAGAATTGTCTTCAATGATTCAAGTGGTAAATTAAAGGAGATTGCAGAATCTCTAAGCATGGCAATTTATGACTAAATGTGGTACATTATTTGGAATAAAAGCATCAAATGTACAACTTCTGCTTCTAGCCCAGGTGGTTTAACAAGGACTGGGTTTATTCCCTCATTTGAAACAAAAATTAAAAGTAAGACATACAAAGAATATGTGACATAATGGTTTTTATGTCATTGAATATCAGGCAACAGAGTACAGGGATCTTTGGGAGGTGAGAAACCAAAGGTGTGTTCTACAATTGCCCCAGATTATTTCCTGGAGTGAGTTTCCAAGCTATAAAGTAGGGAGAAAGGATTCAGGTAGATCTGGCAAGACTCCCTAGGTTTAGGAGAAAGAACTAAAAGTCTGAGGAGACCAGGCAGTGTTAGTTCATAGAGCAGAGTTAAGAAAAATTAACCACAGAGAATTCCAGAGATCTACTTAGAATCTCTCCATTGCATCTTCAGTAGAATGCTGATTAGGGCCTGCATGTGAGGAAAATATTCAAGACGAGAGATGGAATACTTGTAAAGGTTGAAGATAATAGTATCCACAGATCAGAAGGGTTATAATACATTCCTGTTTCTATAACATAACCTGGGAAAACTCGTAATCTGTGGGACATTAAGTGGAACATGCCGAAAAATTTTGCCTTGGTAATTAAAGCAAAACAAAACAAATCGAAAGGTCTGAAGGCTGTTTTTCATTTCCTGTCTTAACTAGTAAATCCCACTTAATCCTTTAAACTAATACCTGAAAGAGTTAAACCATTCGCAAATAACTCAAATGCATCCCAGAAAAAATTTCCAAAACTCAATAATTTTTATAGAAAAACCGAATATTCAACATCCAATGAAGTAATGTTCAAAATGTCTAGCATCCAAGAAAAATATTTCTGGTGTGCAAATAAGAGAAATATATCTCATAATGAGGAGAAAACTCAGTTAATCAGCACATATGTAGAACTGAGGTAGATGTTAGAATTAGCAAACAAGCATATTAATAAGATATTTAAAACTTCTTTGTTACTTCTTGATTATTTTCCCCAGTTTTACTGAGAAATAATTGACATGCATCACTGTATATATTTAAAGCATATAGCACAATGATTTGATTTATATATATTGTAAAATGTATACTACAATAGGTTCAGCTAGTATCTAATCTCTTATATAGATACAATAAAAAGAAAATGAAGAAAAGAAAGAAGGGAAAAATTTATCTTATGATGATATGATTTTTAAAATTTATTATGTTAAACAAAGAAAAATTGAAGATGTAAAGTAAAATACTAATGACAAAATAATTTCACTTGAAAATTCAAGTGCAAAATGAAGAAAAAAAAACTAGATACAGGCCTTCTATCTTCACACACACACACACACACACACACACACACACGCACACAACTGAAAATGGATCATAGACCTGAACTTAAAAATGCAAAAATTATAAAACTCCTAGAAGAAGATGACATAGGAAAGAAACCTAGATGACTTTGGATTGGGTGATGACTTTTTGGCTGAAACACCAGAGACACAGTCCATGAAAGAAAAAATTAATAAGTTGAATTTGATTAAAATGAGAAGCTTTGGGGGTGCCTGGCTGGCTCAGTTGGTAGAGCATGTGACTCTTGATGTCAGGGTAATGAAAATCGAGGATTATGTTGGGAGTAAAGTGAACTTTAACAAAAATGAAAGTTAAACATAGTTATCATATGGCCTAGCAACTCCCCTCTTGGTATATAGCCAAAAGCCTTGAGAATATGTTCATATAAAAATTTGTACGTGAATGTTCATAACTGCATTTTTTTGTAATAGCCCAAATGTGGAAACAGCCAAAATATTCACTAATGGATGAAGTGATAAACAAAATTTGTATGTACAATAATAGAATATCAGCCATAAAAAGGAATGAAGTATTGATACATGTTACCACATGGATATACCTTGAAAAGTGTTATGTTAAGTCAGAGAAGCCACTACAAAAGGTCATACAGCAGAATACTCTATATGAAATATCCAGAAAAGGCAAGAGATAAGAGAGTAGATTAGTGGGCAAAGGAAGGTAATTGCTAGTGGATGCAAGGTTTATCAATTGTATTTCTACATAGACAACTGAAAATTAAAAATTTTAAATGCCATTTACAATATACTTAAGTATGAAATATTTAAGATAAATCTCACAAAAGATCTATGCACTAAAAGGTAAAATGATGCTTAAAATTTCAAACAGATCTAGACAAATGGAGAGAGATACTTTGTTAGTGGGCTGGAAGACACAATATGGTTGTCAATACTCTCCAAATTGATCTATAGGTTCAATGCAATCCAAATCAAAACTTCAGCAGATTTTTTTCATATAAAAATTTGAAAGTGATTCTAAAATTCATATAGAAAGGATAGGACTTACAATAGATAATCCAATGAGGAAAATATGAACAATGTGGCAAGAAAAAATACCAATTTTCAAAATTTATTATAATTTTATAGTAATCAAGATATGTGGTATTGTAAGTAATTATTAGAAGGTAAACACATAACTAATGACTGAAATTTTTTTCAGGAGGTACCAAAAACATAATAGGTAGAAAATATTACAGGTAACAAAGGGTTACTCTTCCAGTCCATTTAAGAATTTAGAGTATAGAACTTTAAAATCAGTGTGAGCTGATTCTTTTCACGAAAATTGTCAATGAAGAAATAGATAAATTGATAAATAATATAATCACACATCAGCTCATTTTTGGGTTGAATACAAATATTTTTGAAAGAAATTCCAAAACTATTGTTATTAAATTTTGTGAATGTTGGTTAGATTGGCCAATTTTACTTTAGAACATGCTGTGCCTGATTCTGAAGTCAATTATGAATGCCATTCTTCTCTTCTTGTCCTTCTCCGCTTCTTTCTTCAGCTCCTCCTCCTCTTTCTCTTTCTTCTTTAATTCTAACTTTATATTTTTCATGTATCTTTTTTACTTACTGACTGGTTTATGTCATAATAACATAAATAAAATGCCATTCATTTTATTATACACAGATTTTAAGAGAAGCTGAATCATTTAAAAACAGTGCGAGTTGGTCGAATTTAATACATTCTTGCAAGGTCAGTGTCTTCTTGGCAAATCAGTCTTCCTGCACAAAATGTAGATGAGTCACTACCTAATAAAGACGTAAGGGATCGCTGCAGTACACTGTCTTCATTAAATTGCTATTTGTGACTGACAGCTGAGGTCTGTGATTATAAGAATGTCTATTAATTCAGAAACATTAAAAGCTCTAATGTCAGCAAAAATGCTTTCTCATTTGTAAAATGTTTAAACGCTTAAGCATTTTTGCCGAGTATACTACATATTGAAATAAGCATTCAAATGATATGATTTTTTAAATAGTTGCCATAAATGTAATTGCAAGTATTCTTTTAATATATGCAAGACATTTTGCTAGAAACTACCAGCAAATACTTGATCACAAAGATAATACCTTCTAGAAACATGAACCAACTATTTTTATATGCTAACTCATTAAACTTCTTTACCACCATTATCAACCATTATCTCTATTACATATGGGGGGGGGGAAGTTACGGAATAGAAAGATTAAGTAGCTTTCTCAAGTTTATACAGCAGATGTACTCAGATTATATATAGAAATGGAAGCAGTCTTATTCTCAGGAATGTTACTTCCCTAGTAACTCTATTCTTCAAATGTGATGGGAAATGACTGGCATAAATAATGACCATCTCAAAACCCATAGATCTACAATAAGAATAGCCTGTTTTGTTCAGCAGTCAAGTTAGTGATAGATAAGGGAAGTGTGCAGACAGCAACATCAGCTCTGACTGATTTTTTTTTTCCTTTGAGCTTTTTTTTTACTTGAAATAATTATTGATTCAAAAAAGTTACCAAAATAGTACAAAAAGTCCCACGTACCTTTCACCCAGCTTCCCCAATGGTGAC
Organism: Paradoxurus hermaphroditus; assembly: GCA_004024585.1. Classification (NCBI taxonomy): domain Eukaryota; kingdom Metazoa; phylum Chordata; class Mammalia; order Carnivora; family Viverridae; genus Paradoxurus; species Paradoxurus hermaphroditus. The sequence goes on from PITB01030631.1 coordinate 10,123, forward strand.
ACCTTACACAGATGTAGTATAACATCAAAATGAAGAAACTGACGTTGGTACATTTCTACTAATTAGGCTATAGATCTAGTTTTCAACAGTTTAAAGTCTATATTAGGATATATATGTGTGTGTGTGTTTATATCTAGTTCAATGCAGTTTTATTCTATGTATAGATTGATTTATTTCAAGTATAAATGCATATCAGTGATCTGATAGCATTAGAACCAATCCTTTTTTCTCTTTATTCATATCATACAGGCCACCCCAGTGGTTCAATTACTTTCTATATACATGAGAAAAGTTTCTGCAGGAATCATTACCTAGCTCTGCTCTTTGGACTCATCAGTATTGGAACAGAAATAAGAGGTGGGGTTTCCAATTCTTTTTCATTGGGAAACCCTCCTCATGTGCAAATCAAGGATAGAAATTCCCATAAAGTGGGAAGGAGAGTTTTGTCCAACTAAATCATGTAGCATATGACCACCAAATCTCCTGGATACATCAGGGAATTGGTTCCAACTCCATTTCAGTCTGAGCACAGTCAGAAATGCCCTACATACTCAACCACATGGAGCATTTCTGTTTCGATGTCCTTAGTCATTTCCAGCTCATCATGTACAAAACAATACTTCTCAGTTTTGTTCTTATGCTTCCTTTTTTTTTCTTTTTCAGAATTTTCCCTTTCAGTGAAATACACCATCTTAGAATTAACCAGTAACCTTGACAAATCCTAGACTCTTTTTTCATCAGCCTCTGCCTCTTCCAAATTTAATTCATTGCCAAATTATGGCAATTGTGTTTCCTTGTTATCTCCAAAGTCTACTCTTTTGGCTACATTCTCTTAGCTACTGCTATATCTCAAGCCCTTAAGATTCTTTGCCTTAATGGTATCATTGGCCTTTTAATTGATCTTTCTGTTTTCACAAAGACCTAATATATCCCTTATATTTCAGTCTGCTACCAGACTGAATTTAAATAATATATAACATATGAATACACTCTCCTATTAGATTAATTAAGTTCACCATAGCTATAGGATTCAGCTCAAATTCCTTAGAATTATAGTTATGCCTCTTATAATTTTACCATTCCTATCTCTTCAGTCCCTTGCCAGAGTTGAGGCTTCTGTGAAGGTCAAACTACCAGATGTTCGTTGAATCCCGAATATTCTCTCATACCTCAGTGCCTTTGCAAATATGCATTCAATTCTTCCCTCTGCCTAAAAACCATTTCCTGCCTTCTTAAATCATAGACTTGCATTCATTTTTCATAAAACTCAGAAAACTCTTTTCTAAGAAACATTTCATTATTCCCACTCCACCCAGCTATTCACAATGTTTTCAATATACATTTGAATTCCATACTACATTATATTTTCCATCTTACCCATTGAAGTGGAAGACATTAAGAGTGAGGACTGCTGTTTATTTCTATATTTCCAGTAGTCTAGATGTATCATAATTTTCATGAATACTTGTTAAAGATGTTATAAATAGCAATTATAGGATGTAATTAAAATTATAGGATAGAAATGCTTCAAGTTACCTGAGAAGTCATTTTCCTTATGTCTTTCATTTTATGGATGCTAAAATTGAGTCCCAGAAGGATGTCCATGAAGATGAGTTATGGTCGAATTGTGTCACCCAAACAGGTATGTTGACATCTTAATCCCCAGTACCTCAGGATTTGTATTCTGTGTCTCCCTTTCTCTCTGCTCCTCCCCTGCTCGTGTTCTGTCTCCCTCTGTCTCTCAAAAAAAATTTTAAAGATTGATTAATGTTTACAATCAATAGACTTTGAGTAAAGCAGATGACTATCTATGAGTTGGCGGACCTCACCCAAGCAGTTGAAGGTCTGAGACTAAAGACTGAGATTTCCTAGAACACACACTTCTGTCTCAAGACTGTAACACAAATTTTGCTTGAATTTCTAGCCTGCTGGATTTCCTTCCCTACAGATCTTTAATTTTCCAGTCTCCACAATCCCATAGCCATAAGCCAATTCCTTAAAATTCTGACCCCTTTCCCAGATAGAGACTCTTTCAACAGATGATATAGATGATATATATGTAGATACCATGTTTCCTCTGGAGAATCATAAATAATAAAAACTCCAGTTAATGAGGTGATATGATTTAAATGCAAAGTATGAAAGAGGAGAAAGCTGGAACCTAGGAAGAGTAATGCCTGAATAACCATGAGACAAAGAGATATGGGACCAAAAAGCAGGACATCCTCAAAGAGATGAATATCTGACCTGAACAGCTTATGCTGTGACTTTCCTAGCTCCCCAATACAAATTACAACATGAAGACTCTATGGAACATGTGGAGGTGAGAGGGTTTGAAAATGTGATTAGGTGAGATGAAGGCATGGTTTGCAAATATAGTATAGAATGCTATAGGCACAAATTAATGACTAACTGCCTAAGAACCTTAAGGACTATGAGGTCAATGTGTAGAGTTTTGTTTTGTTCTGTCATTTCCATGTTGTGAAGTGGGTTGAGAGGAGAATCAAGAGGTAGTTACCTTACAGAGAAACAGGCCCACGCTTAATTTAATTGAATATTATTCTGCCATTCATATACCTTTCTTTCTTTTATATCGTATTCCATTGAATAGTAAACCTTACTGCATACACTCACATAAGCACACACACACACACACACACACACACACACACACACACACAGTTCTAGGTACCATGAAGGATGCAAGATGGTATAGGAATTCCTATACTAAAGAATCCTAGAATATATTTGGAAAGGTAAGACCTTTAAAAATGTCTAAGGAATTTCAGATGCAATAAATGCCACACTTCTTTAGCAAGACTTTTCTTCATTTCCCTCAGTCACTACCTATTATGCTCCTGAAGCCCTCAATCCATGCCTCTCTACCACAGAACATATGCTGTTTATATATATTGTTTTTTAGCCTGTTTCCCTATTGACTTGACCTCCCACTTGACTATGAATTCCTTAGAGACAGTAATTCTGTACATAGCTCTTACCCAAAGTTGAGCCTTACTCAACTTTGTGATGTCTCTTCCCAGCTTCCAAGACAGTGTCTAGCATGCTCTTGGTAATTAAAATGGTAGTGAACAAAAACCTGAATCAAAGAATAAATGAATTTCAGAACAAAAACATGTATAATAGTCAAAGAAAAAGGTAAAATAGCATTGATTGATTCAAAATATGGGGGATGATTATAAGCTATGAAGGCAGGCCATGTAGCAAGTAGCCAAATTCCATTAGGTCATGTAATAGAATGGGTTTCAACACTATCTCCCTTTGGAGTCCAGTGACTAAGTGAATAATTTGAATACTTCACAAAAACATTTTCCTGATTGGGTCCTCTCCCATCTTTCTGAATATGAATACCATGGAGACTAGGTAAGGAGACATTTGTAGGGTCATAATCTGTATTCTTCCAGGGTCCTATCCTCTTAAATATTATCAAAGACTCATGAGGGAACTGGATATATTTATTTTTTCAATTTTTCACTTACAGTGTCTGTATTGTATCGTATACTAAGCCTTTACTCTGCTTGCTGAGGTATGCATTTGATTTTGTCTCTTTAAGCTTATTTATGTGAGAAAAAAATAGAAATTATGATTTGAAGAAATATGGACTGGTAACTTGTGTTATTCTAAACCCAATAGAATTTCAGCAAATTTATGTCCTAGTTTGACTACTTGAAGAGCTAGAATACGAGAAACAACTTTGAAAGCCCTATAATGTATTTAAAGTCTCAACATACAGAATCCTTACCCAAGAAATTAGAAAAGTAGAATAATATACATTTACCTTCAACTTCCTCCTCCACTGTGACAGAAAATCCATTTTAGTGTCATTATACCAAAAAAGCTATACAATAAAACAAAGTAAGTTATTCAGTCCCCAAAGAAAGAAAAATCTAATGAGACTTTATATAGATAATTTTCTAGTGATAAAAGTTTATTTAATAAAATGCCAATTTCTCATTCCTTAAGGCACAAATATAATACCACTAACTGAAAACCGAGTCCAAAAATGCTAACCATTAAGATTCTTAGAAAATACAGATACACAGATACCTAGATAAGTAGTTAGACTACACAAAATATAGCTTTGATATGCAATCTGTATTGGACAATTCTATCTATTTGATTTTTGTAACTTTGTTTTTTTGTATCCACTTGAGAAACCACATGGGGAAAAACAAACAAACAAACAACAACAACAAAAAACAACTGCTGAACTGAGAGATATCTTGGACTAATGGGGAAGAAAGTGATTTGTGGTTAAACAGGCACTCAAGTGACTCTCCAATCTATTTCTGTTCCTTTACAACTGTGTGACCATGGCCAAACTACTTTATTGGTTTAATTCTGAGAAAAATAAAGAAAATAGAAATACATGAAAATATTTATTACAAAGAATTCCATAAAGAAGGCCATCAATCAATATCAAGTCCTCTCTCCTCTTTTCTAATTTTGGGATTTTTCTTTTTTTTTTTTTAACAACAATAGGAGGGGTTTGAAGTTCTCTTTATCCTGCCCCACCCAACAGAATAATGTAAAACATAAGAGGATTGAAGAGATAATAAAAGAGTTGTAATAGAGTCTACTTTTGATATTTAATTGCTAAAAACTTTCAAGCTTCACCTTCTCTTCCCTTCTGTCCACATCTGGACAGATTAATAAGATAGCCAAGTCATTCCCTCCACTGTTGCCACAAAAAAGCTCAAAAGCCCTGTGTATGCCTGTCAGGAATCCTTACCCTAGCCTCACTCCCTAGCCACTGTAAAACCCTAAGACAGTTGTTCCTTCTTATTCTCTTAAGACATTTTTATACCAGCCTTGGAGCATACTATGCTCTACCCTCAAAGCCTCATATGAATAACAAACTTTTTTATACCTTCTTGGTTTATAAGTGGCTTAATCAGTTCCCATATCCAAACTGAATTTTGGACTGAGGGACCCATCCCAGCTTTGTGAAAGGCCACAAGAATAGACACCATGGACAGAGTGTCTATGTGATGACCACCACCAATGGGGGTCTTTCTTCTCTTTCTTTGGTTTGCTGTATGGCTTTGCCGCCTGCTATCTAGCACGTACTTTGAGATGTTGCCTACTGACTAGCTGATGCTTTTTGATGTACTACTTTGTGTTGCATTTTGGCGAGTCTTATGAAGTTTCTGTTAGAGACTTAACCAACCAAAGACTAATTTTTCAAACATTTAGGGACAAGAATATGACATTGCAGCCCTCTTTAAAATGGCATTGTATTGCGTATTTCAGTTCAGACTCATCTATAAATTTTAGACTAAATTGTGAATATCCAATCTGGCATAATCTGTGATTGACTCTAGGCTCAGGAAACAACTTTTACCCTATAACTGCTGGTTGTGTGTATCAACCAGGCATTGACCATAATCTGTAGAATTCTCAGAGGGAAAGACTGGTGCCCTGTGCAGTATGTGGATCCACTGGGTGGCCACTTGGGTAGAGGAAGAGCAGTCATCCTGTGGCATGCTGAGGTCACATTTCTAAAAGTAAATGACCACTAGTATGACAGGGAAAAGATAGGATAAAATAGGCAGAGAGAGAAAGGTTAGGACCTAAGGTACCTGGGTGAGGAAAAACACATATTTTGGAACAATGCTGGTAACATCTGACTACAGCAAACCCCCTGGAGCATAAGGTTGCTCTTAAGAATGTAACAGATACCACCTTCTCCCCATTAGGTTTCCCTCAGGAATTTGACAATCAAAATACCTAACTAAAAAAAGTAAACCATAAAACTTATGTTACACGAGGGACAGTATGACCACAGTCTGACTCCTCATACAATGGAGTCGAGCCAGTCAGAAATGGACAACCCAACACCTAGAGTTATCCAGCCACTAAGGGTAGAACCTGAGAAGAAACAAGGGGAAAGGGAAGTGAGGCTGAGCAGAACCTTGTAAAACAAAGACCCTTGCCTATAGTTGTGGACATTCACTTTCAAATGTCCCCTCTTTGTAAAGAAAACTTTTATACTATTCTTATTTTCTTATACTCTAAGAAACTTTTGCCTCTGCTCATTTTATTCTGTGTCCACCTCTTCGTTCTTTGAAGTGGCCAGACGGTGAATCCCAGGTCGAGGTAAAAAAACTCCTGCAACACTAATGCCCTAATATTGGCCTTTGCTGATGCTGCTACCCATACCTTTGTTGCAAAAAAGATCCAAACTCTCAGAGTTACAGGAAAAAGAACCCATGCCCTATCCCTAATCCATGGGATAGGCAAGGGTTTATTTAAAACTTGGCATTTAAGCTCAAGGTCCTTAAATCAAATAAAGCAACCATTGCCATGGGAAAAGATTTCTTCCTTCGATGATACCAATTTATAACTTTCTGAAGGAAGAAACTTATAAATATGAGAAATGTAGTACAACCCCATACTTAAAATATATTCAGTAATGAAAGGAAAGAAGGAAAGGAGGAAGGGAGGGAGGGAGGGAGAAAGTGAAAGGAAAGGAAAGGAAAGGAAAGGAAAGGAAAGGAAAGGAAAGGAAAGGAAAGGAAAGGAAAGGAAAGGAAAGGAAAG
>PITB01030632.1:0-16700 GCA_004024585.1 Paradoxurus hermaphroditus
GTATGGGCTGCCTCCTGAATATACTTTTCTTTTCGTCCAATCAGCATGTTTCCCCTTTGGAATCAGGCTCTGGTCCCGTCGCTGCCTGTCCATCCTCGGACTCCCCGCTCACACGAGCCAGTGCGTTTCCCTTTAAGCTCAGCTGAGATGAGAGGGGTTCGGCCGAAGGGCCCCGGCCCGCGCGGGCCAAGTCAGCCTCTGCAGCCGAGCTGCTCCCCACCTGCTCCCGGACCCGAACCATCCGCCGCAGCCCCGCTGACTCTTCCCTCAAACCCGCGCGGTTCCTAACCATGTGCCTTTTCTTCCTTGAAGTGGCCGCTCTCCGGAACGGCCCCTTCTAAGTTCTCCTTCTAGGGGCGCCCGGGCGGCTCAGTCGGTGAAGTGTCCGACTCCGGCTCAGGTCATGATCTCGCGGTCTGTGAGTTCTCGCCCCGCGTCGGGCTCTGTGCTGACGGCTCGGAGCCTGGAGCCTGCTTCGGATTCTGTGGCTCCTTCTCTCCCCCTCCAACCTCCCCCCACCACTGTTTCTCTCTCTCAAAAATAAAAATAAAAACATTAAAAAATTTTAAAGAAAGAATTCTCGTTCTGCCTGTGCACATCCTTCAGCCCCCAGTAAGCTCACAGACTTTGACCCCTAGGTCAGAGCTTCCCAGATTCGACCCTGTTAACATCGGGGCTAGATGATTCTTTCTGGGGGATGGGCTGTCCTGTACACTATAGGCTGCTTTGCAGCGCGCCTGGCCCCCGTCCACTACGTGCCAATAGCACCCCCAAGTCACAACAATTGAAAATATTCTCCAATTTGCCAAACGTCCCCTGGGGGTGGATGGAATCCCCCCTTGGCTGAGAGCTACTCATGTAGAGGGGAAAAATAGACTTTGGGGTAGAGATATGAATCTTTGTTCCCGTCCTACCCCTTACTTGCTGTGTGGCTACAGACTTGGTCCTGAGCTTCTCCGAGCCTCGATGTACTCACCAGGCTGGTGAGTCGGCCTCGCGGGGTCCCGACACGGACGAAACCCATCATTCGTGTGCTCGGTAGGTGCTCAATAAATTCTGGAGGCTGTGGTTTGCTCACAAAAGCCAGCGGTGCCATGGCACGTCGCCTGTCGTCTCGGGAGAGGCAGGCACGGACGCCGGCAGGCTCTCACGCCACAGCCTCGCCCTGGGAGGGAGAAGTAGAGTAGAAAATATTCGAATTCCAAAATGTAGCTGGCAGAGGCTCGGTAAGATTTGCGGAAATAAACTCTTCACGGTGAAGAAGAAAGGAAGGTAGGGGAGAAAGGAGGGGGTGGAGGGGAAGGCCTATTTAAAGATTGGGGTGTCCCCCATAACAATCCGATTTCCCTTTCGGAGCATCCCGGGCGTGGCTGGACAACGGGCATCACTCGGGGTCTCTGCTCAGACCCCGGGCACCCCCGACAGCCCTTCAGGCTCTAAGGCTGAACGCAGCATCGAGTCTGTCCTGCCGTGTCCCTGTCACCTGAAGACGGCAGCCGGTGCCCTGGGGGGGATTCTAGGTGGTGATGCTGGGCTGGAGAACCAGCCCGGGGAGTCTGTGGCGGCCTCAGCTCAAGGGTCACTTCTTCCGAGAAGCCTTCTCTGACCACCGGAGACACTCGCCCCTTTCACGCTTCACCCTGTTGCTGTCGCAGGACGCGGCAACTGCGGGTGGGCTGGCCGCGCCGGGGCCGGGCTTCGCGGGAGCGGGGCGGGTGGTGGGGACTGTCCCCACGCTCAGGTGCCGTGTAGAGCTCAGGGTGCCGCTTCCCGCCTCTCCGCGAGCTGGTCTTGCAAAACGCCCCCGAAACCGATGTGCACGGAGCCCACGGGGCGCCGGGTTTTGGCCAAAATAAACAGGATCCAGACTTCCCCAGGCGCGCTTGCTTGGTCTTTAGTTTTTTAAATTAGTTTCTTAGAAATTTTTTAGGCTTATTTATTTATTTTGAGAGACACAGAGAGCATGCGAGCGGGGGAAGGACAGAGAGACGGAGGGAGAGAGAGAATCCCAAGCAGGCTCAGTCAGTGCAGAGCCCAGTGTGGGGCTCGAACTCAAGAACTGTGAGATCATGACCTGAGCCGAGATCAAGAGGCGGCTGCTTCACTGACTGAGTCACCCAGGAGCCCCTCACTTGTCCTTTAAGCACAGCCTAGGACAGGCCCAGCACACAGTAGGTCCCTCATCGCCACTTCATCACCGTGGCGGAGGGGTCAGGAGGCCTGGTTCTGGCTCTGTTCCGACGGTCTGTCTGTTTGTCTGTCTCTCCCCTGGCCCCATCTTTGTCCATGCGAGTCGGTCGGGCACACGCTCCGTCTTTTCCACAGCTTCCCTCATTTAATCCCCCCCTGACTTCTATGGGCAGGCTCTTGGATTGGCCCCAGGAGGGACTGAGGCTCCAACAGGTCAGAGACCCCGTCAGATGGCGAGGCCGGGAGGCGGCGGGGCCTGGGATTTGAACCAGGTCTTGCCCGACTCCCGAGGCCTTGTGATCACAACGCAGCGGGGTCCCCTGCGTGAGCTGGGGCAAGCCCCGGCTACGAGACAGCAGGGAGAAAAAGTGGGGGAGGAGGAAGGAGGTAGGGGAGCGAGAAGGAGAGAAGAAGAGACGTCTTGTCCCCAAACTGCAGTGGGACCTTGAGTGGCCACTTCTCCTTTTTGAGCCTCAGTTTCCCCTCTGAAAAGTGGGGAGGAAGGAAGGAGGGCCGGATGCTGTAAGGGCTGCTGCCCTTAGACCCGGGTCCGGCCTGCCCCTTGGAGGGGCGGGGTCCAGGCTCCCCTGATGGGGGCGGAGTTAGGAACCTTCTAGAAGAGGCCACCTTGAGGGCCTGACCCTGAAATGGGTGAAATGGGGCCCGGGGCACGTGGGGCAGCTTCTAAGGAAGACGGGTGCAGAGGAGCCTCGTGTGGTCTCTGGTGACGCGCCCTGCCCACACAGGAGGGGACAGCAGGCGTTCCCTCCTCACAGGCCTGCACCTCACTCGGGGGTCGTCTGTCACCCAGTCCAGCACCTGAGAAGCAGCAGCAGTGGAGAGAGAACTCCCACAGGTTCCTCCCTCTGGGCGCTGTGACAAAGGGGCGTGGAGTCTGTGCACTCTTGGGGGGGCAGACCACCTGCCGTCTCCGGGGACGTGGGGCCGGCTGAGCGGAGCGCAGGCAGGGCGACGCCTTTGAGGCTCCAGGGAGGCTGCATCCTGGACCTCTCCGGGTCCCCCTTGCAGTCCCGGCTGGTCTCCAGGGCCCACATGGCAGCGCCCGGCAGCCCTTCCTGAGCACCCCTGCTCCCCGTGGTCCCTCCAGCCCGGCCCTATGTGACCCGGCTCTGAGGCCCCTCACCACCCCCGTTCCCTTCTCCAGATTCCCCGGTGACATCGGGAATTCTGGTCCCCTGTGGCCTGGGAGCTGAAAGCCTTCCTTGCTCCCAGAAGGCCCGTACTCCCCCCAGCCAAGACCGACACTCGCCCTGGTCCCCGGGATCTGGGTCCTGGGAGGAGTGGGGACTCAGCCCGGCTTCTGCCCTCAGAGGGCTGGGGAGACAGCCAGGCGTTGGGAGCCAGCGGAGGACAGCCGGCCGAGCAGGGAGTCCGCCAGAGGCTCCCGTCCCCCCACCCCTGCAGGGGGCAGACCGCAGACTCCAGAGGGCTGGGGACGCACAGAGCTGGGAGGACTGACTGCCGGCATCATTCATCCACGTTTCAATTCCATCCTGATGGTGCTCAGGACGCTGCCCAGTCTGCAGGGGTGAGTCTCCCAGTGTGGGGAGCATTTCACACCCCCCCCCGACCCCCGCTTGACCTGGTGTGAACAGAGGTGATAGGCAATCCCACGAAGTGTTTATGGCAGGCCAGGCATTGTCCCTTTGCTCTGTGTGGACACATGGAAGAAACCTCTCAGCGGTCCTGGGAGCTTCGTGCTCATTTCCCCCCATTTTACAGAGGCGACACAGAGAGACTGAGGAACTTGCCCAAGGTCACGCAGTTTGTGGCAAAGCTGGAGTCCATGCTCATAACTGTTATTCGAGATGGCTCTAAAGTACTACCTTCCGGGCACCTGGGCGGCTCAGTGGGTTGAACGTCTGACTTCGGCTCAGGTCGTGAGCTCATGGCTCGTGGGTTCGAGCCCCATCTGGGGCTCTGTGCTGACGGCTTGGAGCCCGGAACCTGCTTCTATGTCTCCCTCTCTCTGCCCTGTCCCCGCTCGCGCTCTCTCTCTCTCTCAAAAATAAGTAAGCCCTAAAAAAAAAAAAAAAAAAAAAAAAAAAAAAAAAAAAAAAAGAAAAGAAAAGAAAAATAAAGTTACTGCCCTCAGGGAGCTGCAAGGCCAGCCTAGAAGAAGGGAGACCTCATTTCTGGCTGTCGGGAATCGGAAAAGGCTTCTTCGAGGAGGGCGGCAGTATGACTCAGTCCTAAAAGGTGGCGATTTTTTGAGGAGGCAAAACTTAACCCCATCGGTCAAGGCTTTTATTTCGCACAACACAGACTCAATCTGGTTAACGTCACAGAAGAGTGGTCAGAAGTTTCTTTCCAAAGGGCGGCCTGGAGTAATCTGATTAACAGGACACTCAAAACATGGCTGCCGCCAAGCATCTGAGGAGACAGAGAAAGATGGCTTCCGTCAGGCGGGTTCTCCCTAAGCTTCAGTCACTAGGCGATGGCAGATGACGGAGCCACGTCACAATGGAGGGCCTCTGGCCGAGAGGTCACAAATGCATCAGAACAGGGAGAGAAAGCTCCGGACCCACCGGGATAGCCGTTCTGTGCGGCCGGAACAGAAGGACAAGGACAGATTTCTGTCTTTACCGAAACACGTATCCCACTTCCGTTTGGACTGTTAGAAAAGCGAATGAGGCTGGGGTGGGCCGGTGGATTCACCGTGTTTGTTACCAAGTCAAACAGTTGGAAGGAAAGATCGATCCGAGAGGGTCCTTGTCCTTGAAACCTCCTAAGTGACTCACTGTTCTTGTGTGAACTAAAGCGGACATGGGCGCCTGCCCAAATGTGGTGGCCTCTCCAGCCCCCAGGGGGGCTCCTGCCTTCTGCACGTCTGTCACTACCTCTGTATCATTTTGGAAAAAAAGAAGCAAGGCCGGGGAAATCCAGTTTGGGTGGGTTCATCTCCCAAATGGCAAAAAGGAATAAGAATTCTTCAGGCTGTGCCCCCCCCCTCCCTCCGCCCACCGACACGTTCAGAAAAATAGACTCAAATTTTTCAAGAGGCAGGAAGCCGTGGAGGAAGTAGGTTTTCTCTGGAATGTAAATAAAATATTCGTGTAATTTTCTGGAATGTCAAAATATTCAAATTCTTGAGCACAAAAGACAGAGCAGGGCATAGAGTGACTTTAAAGTTTCTCTACAAGCAGATGAGAATCCAAGCCAAAAGCTTAGCAAACTTCTGGTAAATTTCTTTTTATCAGTCGTGCCCCGAATGTCACACTCCGTGAGTGGATTAGTTTTCCCCATCCCGGCGCTGCAGACAGTTCCCGTTCAGACTCCAAGCGCCCTTTCTCGGCCATGGACTTCCTTTCATTGTTTTTAAAAATCGTCACTGTCATCATCTTTTTTGTTTGTTTGTTTTGAAGCAATTTCCACGTCGGCCTGTTCTAGCTTGAATCCCGCCGACCCTACTCTTCGAGAAAACAAAACAAAAATCCTCCCTCCCCAATGACCAGTTCAACCTCCATCAGTAAAACCAGTATAGAAAAGTGGGAGGAGACTGAAACCTTATCACCTAGAAACAACCAAGACTAACACCGTGATGTGTTTTCTTCTCTAGAAACCCAGGAGAACAAAACCCAGAGGATTAAAACTCCACACACGTGCCCCGTTTAGTGTGCCATCTTTTAAAGAAACTAAATAAATCATATTTTTTTATTTTGTTTTGTTTTGTTGTTTAAAGATCGTAAATGACAGGAAAAATGGTGGTTCTGAAGGTGAAGCCAAAATTCTGGGTGGGAACCCTGTACTGTGTCTACGTGTGTGTACACTGTGTGTGTCTACATGTGTGTATACTGTGTATGCATGTATACATACTGTTTAGACACGCGCCGAATATCAATAGTGAATATCTCGGTACAAACCTCAGAGGTCACGGTCACACTCTGTACTACTAACCAACAACAAACATGGGCCAGTTTCAAGGATCAGGAGGAAAAAAAAGGCTACTTGGAAGACAGTGGGAGTCTTAGATTTCTAAGGGGCTCAGGCTGCTTACAACAAGTTTCAAAAGCAAAGTCATGGGCAGCGGGAACGGGGTCACCCGTAGGCGGGGGAGCACCTGCCGGCAGCAGGCACCTGCGGCGGGGGCATCAGGCGCTGGAACGCAGGGGGCCTTACTGGGCCGCTTCCGGGCCGGGCCGTGGGGGCGGGGCTTTGGGCGGAGCGCAGGGTCCCGCGGGGGGTGGGGGGGGAACCTCAGGGTCCCGATTGTGACGCTGGCTGGCGCTGGCTGGCGTAAGGCCCTGGCCCGCCAGGCTTTGTGATGCTCCGTGGTATGTAAGGCCCCGCTGGGACCGCCCTGGCTATTTTTCTTGCAGCCACTTGCAGCTCAAGGTCCTTCGTTGCCCGGGAGCGCAGAGCGCGGCGGAGGGCACATGGGAAGAGGGATGCTCCTGCGGCTGCATCTGGGGCTGCTGCTGCTGGCGCTGCTCCTGCCTCAGGAGGTTCATTCGCAGGACTCCCCCGGGACCCCCGCCGCCCCCGCCTCCTCGTCCCCCGAGGTCTCCCCACCCCTGGAGGGCACTGGGGCCCCCGCGGCCTCCGGGGCCCCCGCGGGCTCCGGGGCCCCCGCGGCCCCCGCGGGCTCCGCGGCCCACCCGGCTGCCAATTCCCCTGCCAAGGCCCCAGCCTCGGCCACCACCATCAAGTCAGGCGTCTGCGCCCTCCAGTCTACGGTCAGCGTGCTGGTGGTTTCGCTCTTCCTTCTTCTCCATCTCCACTGTTGAGAGACTCAGGCCGAAGAACATTTTCACCTTTCCAGCTCATCTTTCAAAACCCCATCCTGATGGCTCCTGCGTTCTCTAGCGCGGTTAAGGAAGTAACAGCCCTCGTGAAATCTAATTCCGCCCCATCGTTCACAGACACGGATAGCGTCGAGCGTGTCAAGTTTTGGTTCGGAGAGCATCTGAAGACGTTGACTCGGTATGAAACCTGTGGAGTTTTGTGGCCAGCGGCGAACGGCCCAAAGTCGCCGATGAGCTTGTTAATGGGGGCTTAAGGAATACGGACTCTGAAAACTCTGCTATGAAAATGAGAATCGATTTCACCTTGATCTAGAAAAACAAAAAAAAAAAGAGATGAGATGTGGAGTGGAGATGTTTCATTTTGATTCACCGAATCTGTAAGGCCATTAAAACCATTTGGTAATACCAAAAGCTTCTGCGGTTCTTTTTTTTTTTTTTTTTTTTTTTTTTTTTTTTTTTAGTTTATTTTTGAGAGAGAGAGAGACAGAGCACAAGTGGGGGAGGGGCAGAGAGAGAGGGAGACACAGAATCGGAAGCAGGCTCCATCCTCTGAGCTGTCAGCACAGAGCCTGATGCGGGGCTTGAACTCACGAACTGTGAGATCATGACCTGAACCCAAGTCAGATGCTTAACTGGCCGAGCCGCCCAGGTGCCCCTCTGCGGTTCTTTTTACATCCATCAGAAGGGCCGTACGGGTGTTACTGGAAATTAGTGGGAATTTGATGTTGATCTGCTGTCAATTTTTACCTTGTTGAGCTTTCACCGTTTCCTTGGGCCCTGAACTCTTTCCTCTGTGGTTTTGGATTTAACATTACGTTTGACTTTGTGTGGAATAATTGATACGTGTCAGAGCAATGGTGGATTGGAAAATCTACCCCAAATCCAAACATAAGGAGTCCCATCTGGCTGAGTCCCTTGTGAAGACAAAGGGTAGATACTTGGGGTCTATAGTCCCGTCCACTAAGAGCGTCAGATTCATTTAGCTATCGTCCTTAATCTGGTTCTAAAGAATAGAAATGCATTAACTTTATTATTATTATTTGGTATTTGCATTAATTTATTTGAGGCCGGGTGAACTAGATTCATCATTTATCATTCTTTGTTCTTTTCTTTTTACAATATATTGTTAACATTTTTTTCCCTCACTTTTACAATTTATTGTCCAATTGGTTTCTATATTTTAAAGTTTATTTTTGAGAGGGAGAGACGGAGTGTGAGTGGGGGAGGGGCAGAGAGTGAGAGAGACACAGAATCCGAAGCAGGCTCCAGGCACCGAGCTGTCAGCACAGAGCCCCACGCCGGGCTTGAACTCACAAGCTTGAGATCATGATCTGAGCTGAAGTCAGACGCTCAACCACCACCCGGGCCTCCCAGGAATGCATTGACTTTAACCTTAAAATCCTCCGTTCCATGGACAGATAGATGGGGCGCTGCTTTCTCTGAGCCACGCTACCACTGAGTCCTATACCACGGAGATTGGTGTTTTTTTTTTTTGTTTTTTTTTTTTTTCATTTCTCCAGAGAATGACAGTTCTTCTAAACAGCATCTCTAGTCACAGGGTTTGACCTAGGGCACGTGTTCCGCTGAGCAAAGGCCTGGGCGGGAGTCCGGAGGGGCCACGAAGCAGGCACTAGGCAGTAACCAGACAAGACGCCAACGCAAAATCATGGGTTCCTCCCCCCTCCCCGCCCCCAGTCCCTGAAGCTGTGACCTCACGTGCTGCTCCCAAATCTCCTGTGTCGTCCTCTTCAGACACACCCTTCGACAAGCCTTTCATGAGGGAGTCCTATTATTCTCCATAGTGTGCATGTATTTTTTTAGAGGTACCTCCCTGGTTTACGATATGCGATTTTAATACGGTATAGTGTATCTTCCGATGGTATCCCACCACGCACGCAACGTGAGAACCTTAGAGCAGCTGGCTTTCAGTTCTGCTGTTCATCCCATCCTTTCTGCCACTGCTTTGCGTCGCCGTGTTCTGGAGCCCGAGATACCGTGCTATTAACTTCGGGCTTTACAGGATTATGTTTTTAAAGAAATTCTGCAAATGAGAAAAACCGCTTCTGTATTCATTCACGTATTTACCAGCATTTCCGGTGCTCTTCTTCACTTGATAAATCTTAGACTTCCCTGGTTACCCCTTTCCTTCCTCCTCTGTGTCCAGTCTAACCCAGCATAGGAACCTCATTTCAGTGTTTTCAATCTCTAGCATTTCTTTTTGTTTTTTTTTTTCTTAGGATTTTTGTATTTCTGCTTACACTGGCCACCTGCTCTTGTGTGCCGTACACTTGATCTGTTAGAACCCTTAGTATATTCATCATAGTTTTCAATTCCTGGTCAGATAATTGCAACATCCCTGCCGTGTCTCATTCTGATGCTCGTTCTGTGTTTTTAAATCGTGCTGTTGCCTTTTAGTGTATCTTGGGTTTTGTTCTTGATAGTCCAGTGTGAGGTAGCGGGTAAAGGGGCCTGCTGGAAATTGGCTTTTGGTAAAGCAGTGGCAAGGCGTGGGGAGAGGGGAAGGTCCTGTAGGCCCACAGTGAGGGCTCAGTCTCTTAGTGAGCCTGTGCCTCCGGACTGTGAATTTCACAAGGGTGTCTTAGTTTTTCTTACCCCTCGTGGGTGGGGCAAGGAGGCTAGGGCTTGAATGGAGGGAGTTCAGCAGGCGACGCTCTGGTTAGTTTTCCTGGAGGGCAGGCTTTTGAGAACGGAGCTCTCTGATGTATTTCAAGATGGTTCCATTTCCCCCTCCACCTGCCAGAAACATGAGGGGACTTTTCTCTAATACTCACTGTGAGAGCCTGGTTTGAGCACCCGGAGGTAAAACTCACAACAGTGCGGGCGCCCTCCTGAGGCAGGGTTCCCCTGTAGTTCTTCATTCTAAGAATTGTCCACACTGAGCCTCCAGTATTCGTTAATTACAGTTCAGGTTTTCCTACCCAGAAACTGGGGCCCGTAGTGGTGTCTACCCATGAGTCCCTGCCCAGGTAAGCGGTGATGACCCATCATGCCTGTCTGTCTCTCCAGTCTTGGGTGTAGTTGTTTTCCCCATGTCCTCATCTATTTTATTTTATTTTACTTTATCTTATTTCACTTTATTTATTTTATATTTTATTTTACTTTATTTTATTTTATTTACTTCATTTTATTTTTTATTTTATTTTACTTTATTTTATATTATTTTATTTTACTTTAATTCACTTCATTTTATATTTTATTATATTTTACTTTATTTTATATTATTTTATTTTACTTTATTTCATTTCATTTTTTATTCTATTTATTTTATTTTATATTTTATATTATATTATTTTATATTATCTTACTTTATTTCATTTCATTTCATTTTATATTTTATTTTATTTTATATTATTTTATTTTACTTTATTTCATTTCATTTCATTTTATATTTTATTTTATTTTATTTTATTTTATTTTATTTTATTTTATTTTATTTTATTTTATTTTATTATTTTTGTCCTCATCTATTGTATGTTTAAGAAAAGTTACTGATTGTTCAGTTCAGCTTTTGATTTGTTGGGACGGAGTAGGGGACTGGAAGTCTCACCATTTTCATTTGACACGAAGGACTTGTGTTAACATTTGCTGTGGGGGCAGGTCTGGTAGCAAAACATTCTTCGTTTTTTGTTTGAAAAAGTTTTCATTCTGCCTTCATGTGTGAAGGCTATTTTTTTCTGAAGATGGAATACTAAGTTGATATGTAATTATTTATTTATTTATTTATTTATTTATTTATTTATTTATTGTCACCCCAAAGGTGTCCTCCTGAGTTTGCTTAGTTTTTTTGGCTTGCATTGTTTCTGACGTAAAGGCTGTGGTCAGTCTTATATTAGTTCCCTGAATAGAAGGTCTCTTCCTGCTCTGTTCTTCTCCATTGATGCTTTTCCAGCAATTTATAATGTGTGTCAATCTTGTTTTCTTTGTATTTATCCTGTTCGGGGTTTTTCAGATCTTTGTATCTGTGCACTTATCGTTGTCAAAAAATCATATTTTATTGGACAAAATTCAGCCCTTGAGCACTCCTATATTTTCTCCCCTTTTTGGAACCCCAGTTTCACGGATGGTAGACCTGGCCATACTGTCCCACTGGTTAGTGATACTCTATTCCTTTTATCTTACAAGTTGTCTTCTCTGAGTGCTTCAGTTTGGATAGCTTATATATATATATATATAGTTTATTTTGAAGGCGAGAGAGTGAGCACAAGCAGGGAAGGGATAGAGAGAGCGGGAGAAAGAGAGAATCCCAAGCAGGTCCTGCACCATCAGCACAGATGGAGCCTGACATGGGTCTTGAACTCACAAACCTGAGCTGAAATCCAGAGTCGGACACTCAACTGACTGAGTCACCCAGGTGTCCTTATTGCTCTACACGTATGATCAACTTTTCTTCTGCAGTCTGTTCTGCTGCTGTTCCCATCTAGTGAAATTTTCATTTTGCTTCCATTGAATTCTTTTTAACAGGCTTCATTTTTCTCTTCATTCATCGTGTACATGTTTTACTTTAAGGTTGTGAACTTATTTACATATATAGGTTTTTTCCCTCCACATTTCATTTTTGTAGGTTTTTTTCCCCTCAAGTGGGAGAACTCTCTGTTTAGTTATTAGGTAATAAGTGTGTATGACGGTTATTTTTTATCCTAGGTTGCTAATTCTATTATATTTGCTATTTCTTACTTAGTTTCTATCGCAACTTTTTCTCCTGGTGGTTTTAGGTCACATTTTTGCTTTTTTTTTTTTTGGTGTCTGGTAATTTAGGATTGTATGCTGGACATTTTGTATGTTTTTTTTTTTTTTTTTTGAGTTTCTGGATTTTGTTGTCTTCCTTTAAAGAGTATTGAAATTGTTTTGACAGGTAGTTGAGTTACTTGAGAATCAGTTTGATCTATTTGGCCTGTGTTGTAGCTTTGTTATGATAGGCTAGAGTACCTTTGATGTGAGGGCTAAGTTAGCCTCATTTCTAAGGCATTATCCTTAAAAGGCTCTACTTACTACCTCAAATGTTCAATGAAGTCTCTGTCTACCCCAGATGGTGAGGTTCAAGTGTCACACAGCCCTGTGAATGTGGAGATTTGGCCTTTGAAATTATTCTCTGCTTGGTTGCATGAACTTCCATCCTGTTCCTTCTCCCCTTGGTATTCAGAAATAGACTCAGGAGACCATCTGTGCAGGTTTCTGGAACTCTTTCTCTTGTAGTTAGTTCCCTATTCTCTGCTACTATCCCTGCAGATTCTAGCCACTTCTCTCTCCCCAAACTCAGACCTGCCTCTTCAACTTAGTGAAATTGCCCCTTTCTAGCTCTGTTACCCCCTTCTTGTGCTGTGGCCTGACAAACGCCTCCAGGCTGAAAGCTGGTGTGTTTTTAGGACTCCCCTCATTTGCTTCCCATCTCTCAGAGACCACAATTCTTCACTGCTTGTTGTCCAGTATCTGTAATAGCTGTTTCATGTGTCTTGCCCACTTCTTCATTTATTTATAGGGACGGCAGTAGGGACTGTATAGCACTCCAGCAAGACCAAAGCAAAAGTCAGAAGTGTAGGTTTTAGCATCTAACACACCTGAGTTTAGATTCTGACTCCGCTAGTTACTCGCTGTGTGACCTCAGGCATGTCACTTGGCCTCTCAACCTGTGTATTCTCATACGTAGAATAGTTAATAGTACGATTGTAGAGATGAAGTGACTTCACTTGTGTCACGCGCATCACACGTCTGGTACATAGGAGGTAAATGTTCAACAGATGAAAAACCTTATTATGCGTAAGAATGGTCCCTGGGCTTCTACAGGATGCTACAATAGCTAAATCCTGGTAGTAACGAAGATCCCAGAAGACCAGTCTCTCTCTGCAGCCTTAACTGGCCATTTAAGTGATGGATTGTACTTTTAAATATTTAAGCAACCTTGGCTGCCCTGCATTAAAAGTTCACAAGTTTCTACGGAGCCCCTGTCGGCTGTTTTAACATCTCGCCACTGACCCATCCAGAGCGTGGTATCTTCTCGGGTGGCTCCATGGTGTCGCTAAGAAGGGACTGTCGCTGGACTCTCATTCCAAGGCTGTTTTTCCCACCAGGCTCCTTCCTCCAATTTACCAGGAAATCAGAGTCCCTCCCCCCCCCTTTTTTTTTTAATGTTTTTTATTTTATTTTTGAGAGAGAGAGAGAGAGTGCATGCAGGGGAGGGGCAGAGCCTATGAAACAGACTCCAGGCTCCGAGCTGTCAGCACAGAGCCTGATGCGGGACTCCAACCCACGAACTGTGAGATCAAGACCTGAGCTGAAGTCGGACACTTAACCAGCTGAGCCACCCGGGGACCCCATCAGAGTCATTCATGGTAACCCACTTGCGATCACAGTTAGTGTCGGAATGGGAGTTCTGGAAGGCAGGCCCTGGAGGATGTTTTCAACTCCCCTGTGTCGGGTGCTGCCAGGGCAACCTCTGAGGGGGTAGGAAAGAGGATCGGGACGGAGCCGTGAGGTGGAGGGGTCCTCCAAGCAGGTCTGTTTACTCCCATTTGCTCCCAGCTATCTTTAAATGGAATAAAAATATCCCCTAATCCTCTTTATCTCGATTCAGTGCTTCTAGAGAAGAGATACTTGACATTTAAGGTGGTAGGAAAAGGGAAGAAAGTACCAGTATGAGAGATACCTAATATTTACTGGAAACCATAGCGTGGAGAAATTTCAGGCAGCTCACGTTAGGAGCCTCCTTAATTTCTTGCAAAACAAAACCAAACACCAGATGAGAGACCAAACTGGGGTCCTCCTGTTGGACAGGTTGTCAGGATGCCGACACACAGACTGCTCTGGCGAGAAGGGAGGAGTTTTGCCCTTGGTCCTCACACTCGGCTTCTCCCATTAGCACGGAGGCTGCCATGGCCCCCGGTAAGACTTCCTGCCTTCGTAGCCCCGTGAAAGCTGGTCCTTTTGTCGCCCATCCCCCATCTGCAAAACAGATCCTCACAGGCCAACGGACTGTGGCTCCCGCCACCCTCTTCCTCCCCATCTGTGTGTCAGTGTCCCAGAAATAGTGAGAAGCGTGTTGTACGTGGGCAGCGAGGCGGGGTGGGGAGCTGAGCGGGCCAATCAGCAAGTGCTCAGGAGGCAGCGTCACCCCGAGGCTGAACATGGGGTGGGGGGAAGGGGCTGACTGCACTGGGATCCAGGAGAAGGCTCTTCGGTCCTCACCCTGAGGGAGACAGAGATTCTCAGTGCCTTTAAATGCTCCGAGGCAGAGCAAGGGGCAAAGCGTGTGGGTGACGCCCGCATTGGCGGACCCGGGGTCTCATCGGTAAGTGGAGAGACGTCATGCCTGGTCTGTCTTCTTAGAAACTCAGAAACCTGGAGGCTTTCGCTTTGGATGGTTCATCCCTGTACCATAGTCCTTTCTTAGAACTTCCGAGAAGCACGCGTATCAAATCCAATGCGTTCGAAGCACGTTGCCAGACTGTCCGTGTTCAAATCTTGGCTCTGCCATCTGTAAACTGTTTAACCGCAGGCAAAAGACTTCACCTCACTGGACCTCAGTTTCCTCATCTGTAAAGTGGAGATCACTATAGTACCTACCTTCGAGGGTTGCCCTGAGCATTTAAAGCATTCCCCGTTATTATTTTTAAAATGGTTATGATCGTAATTAGAATGCCCATGGAAACATCGTGACTGACATGCCCATGGGCAGCTTATGGGAGCATCTCTGCTGCAGAAATGACCGCGAACGAGGCAGGAGAGCTGGGTTCTTGTCCTGCGCCTGCCCCCGACTCGGTGTAGGATCTCGTAGGAGTCTTTCCCCTCCCTCTGAGCCCAGGTTCTCGCACCTGTTAAAGGGGACTGTGGTCCTATCTGTCCACTGAAGGCGCCTCCAGGCCAATCGCTTTGCCGATAGAAATTTCCAGAAAATAACGTACTTCTTTAAACAGGACGAATAGCTCCTTGACCGTCTTCCTGACTCTTCCAAATAGTTCAGCAAAACACGTTCCACGGGCAAATTCAAGATTAACGTCACACCCGGTGTCTGATAACTCCCGAGGTCGTCGTACTTCCAGCCGGAATTATAGTCCATTTCATCAGCATTTATTGGAAACCGTCAGGTGCTAGGCAGTATGATGGGATTGGGGATATGGAAAATTCATTCATTTCTTCTTTCATTCATTTATTCATCCAACCAAATAGCTATCTCGCGGCTGCTCTGTGCCAAGCACTGTTGTAGGGACTAACAATACAGCCATGAAAAAAATACAGGCAAGGGTCTCACTTTGTTGGGACATTCCAGAGGAGAAGGCAGCTAATAAGCGATTGGCTGTCTCAGGACGGTTTCAGACAGTGCTGGTGCACTTGAAGGAGATAAACCAGGACCATGCACAGGAAGAGGGCCTGGGGCTGTGTGGCGGGGTGGAGGGATGTAAGTTCAGTAAGATGAAGTGACAATTAAGCAAAAGTCTGGATTCGGGAAGGAGCTGGCCATGCGGGAACTGGGGGCAGAGAAGGCCAGGCAGGGAGCAGCAAAAGCGTCGTCCTGGAGGTGAGTTTTCATTTAATTTTTATTTTATTTTATTTTTAAGTTTATTTATTTATTTTGAGAGAGAGAGAGCGAGCAGGGAGGGGCAGAGAGAGAAGAGAGAGAGAGAGAATCCCAAGCAGACTCCACACTGTCAATGCTGAGCCCACGTGGGGCTCAAAACCATGAACCGTGAGATCACGACCTGAGCCGAAGTCGAGAGTTAGACGCTTAACCGACTGAGCTACCCAGGCACCCCTGGAGGTGAGTTTCTAAAGAAAAGAAGTGAGTTTTAAAAGATTTTTTATGCAGCAGAATGAACCGGTGAGCTCTGTAATGGGGGGTGGCGCTGGAGAGGAAAGGAGTGTGCCGCGGGGCACAGCTTTCTGGGATTGAATCCCAGCTCAGCTGCTGACTGTGTGATCAGGGGCAAGTTACCCCACCTCTCTGTGCCTCGGGTTGCTAATTCGTAAAAGGAGAGTGAAAGCAGAATCACAGTCTTGTCGTGACGGTGAAAGCGGTAACGCACAGACAATGCCTCGTCTAATTTCTAGCACACGGTAGGTGCTGCCAAAATGTTGGCTATTATTACATGCCTGACAGCTCACCTGTGTACGGGTAACGGGGCAGGAACAGAGGGTGGAGACCGGCTAGATGATGGCGGAGTCCTTCTCCGCTGGCGAATTTCTGAGTAAAAGGCTTGAGAATTATTTGCTTGCTACGGCAGGATAGATATTCGTACTTCTGTCTTGTTTACATGATTAAGAGGTTTAGGAAAATACTCTTTCTAAGTGATGCAAAGGTGCTCAGAATTAGGACTAAGTTGAATCAATGAGAGTCTATTGTACTTTTATTTTTTTATTTTTAAATTTATTTTATTAAAAAAATTTTTTAATGTATATTTATTTTTGAGAGAGAGAGAGACAGAGCAGGAGCAGAGGAGGGGCCAGAGAGAGAGGGGGACACAGAATCGAAGCAGGCTGCAGGCTCTGAGCTGTCAGCACAGAGGCCGACGAGGGGCTCGAACCCACAAACCGTGAGATCACGACCTGAGCCGAAGTCTGACGCTTAACCGACTGAGCCACCCAGGCGCCCCTCTATTGTACTTTTAAAGACAAATCTTTCCAGGGGCACCTGGGGGGAGCAGGTGGGTTGGGCACCTGACTTCGGGTCAGGTCATGATCTCACAGTTCATGGGTTCCAGCCCTGGTCGGGGCTTGTGCTAAAAAAAAAAAAAA
>PITB01030633.1:0-16816 GCA_004024585.1 Paradoxurus hermaphroditus
GTTTATTTTTTTTTAATGTTTACTTATTTTTGAGAGAGAGAGTGTGAGTGGTGGAGGGACAGAGAGAGAGGGAGAATTCAAAGCAGACTCTAGGTTCTGAGCTATCAGCACAGAGCCTGACACGGGGCTCAAAACCATGAACTCTCGAACCCATGAACCCTGAGATCATGACCTGAGCTGAAGTCAAACACTTAACTGACTGAGGCACCCAGGCACCCCTATTTTTTTTAATGTTTATTTTTGTATAAATAATTTCTAAGCGTTTGCTTTTATTTTACCTTTTTTAAAAAGAGTTATTTTTTTATTTTTGAGAGAGAGAAAGTGTAAGCTGGGAAAGGGGCAGAGGGAGAGAGAGAATTTTTTTTTTTTTTTTTTTTTGTAGATGGAAAGAATCTTAAGCATGCTCCACACTCAGCACAGAGCCCAATACAGGGCTTGATCCCATGACCCTGAACTGAAATCAAGAGTTGGACACTCAACTGACTGAGCCACCCAGGCACCCCTATAGGTACTCTTTATGTATTTTGGAAATTAGCTTTCTATGAAATGAGTTACATACATTTCCTCCCCCCTTCCTGGTTTATCATTTGTCTTTTGGTTTTCCTTTTGTGTTTTTTGCCAGGTAGGAATTTTTTATCTTTATATAGTCAGATTTCTTAATTTGTATTTTCTTTTAATTTGAGGGAGACAGAATATGGGCAGGGGAGGCAGGGGAACAGAGAGAGAGAGAGAGAGAGG
Organism: Paradoxurus hermaphroditus; assembly: GCA_004024585.1. Taxonomy (NCBI): domain Eukaryota; kingdom Metazoa; phylum Chordata; class Mammalia; order Carnivora; family Viverridae; genus Paradoxurus; species Paradoxurus hermaphroditus. The sequence continues at coordinate 739 of PITB01030633.1, forward strand.
AAGAGGATGAGATAGAAAGAATCTTAAGCAGGCTTCATGCCCAGTGTGGAGCCCAATGCCAGACTTGATCCCATGACCTTGGAATCATTATCTGACCAATATCAGGAGTCTATGACACTCAACTGATTACTTAACAAAATCTTTTTTTTTTTAATTTTTACTTATTTATTTTTAACGTTTTATTCATTTTTGAGATACAGATAGAGCATGAGGGGGGCAGGGGCAGAGAGACAGGGAGACACAGAATCTGAAGCAGGCTCTGGGCTCTGAGCTGTCAGCACAGAGCCCAATGTGGGGCTTACACCCACGAACCGTGAGATCATGACCTGAGCCAAAGTCGGACGCTTCACCGACTGAGCCACCCAGGTGCCCCTACTTAATAAAATCTTAAACAAACCCAGATGGAGTTTACTGGGGGACACCTGGCTGGGTCAGTTGGTGGAACAAGTGACTCTTGGTCTCAGGGTTGTGAGTTCAAGCCCCATATTGGGTGTAGAGATTACTTAAAAATAAAAACTTAAAAAAAAAAAGGGGGCAACTGGGTGGCTCAGTCAGTTAAATGTCCAGATCTTGATTTCAGCTCAGGTCAAGATGCCAGAGATTGAGCCGTGTTTTGGGGCTCCACTCTGGGTGTGGAGCCTGCTTGGGATTCTGTCTCTCTCTCTCAAAAAGAAAGTTCAACAAGATTGTTAGATAAAAGATCAGTATCCAAAATTTAGTACTGTTCCTATACTGAAGTAATAATTACAGCTATTTATTTTTTAATATTTATTTTTGAGAGAGAGAGAGTGTGTGTGTGGGAGGGGAAGGAGAGGGGGACAGAGGATCTGAAGCAGGCTCTGTGCTGACAACAGGGAGCCCAACCTGGGGCTTGAGCCAATGAACTGTGAGATCATGACCTGAGCCAACATCAGTCACCTAACTGACTGAGCCACCCAGGTGCCCCTATGCCTATTCTTTAGAAGCTACATTTATGATAGCATTAAAAACTGAAAAGCACATGCGAATAAATGTAAGATGTAAAAGAATATTATAGAGAATTTTTTTAAGTTTATTTATTTAGAGAGAGAGTGAGCATGTGGGAGGGGCAGAGAGAGAGAGAGAATCCCAAGCAGGCTCTGTACTGTCAGTGTAGAGCCCAACATGGGGCTTCAATTAATGAACCATGAGATCATGACCTGAGCTGAAATCAAGAGTTGGTCACTTAACTGACTGAGGCACCCAGACACCCCAAGAAATTATTAAATGGAAAGGTATGTCACATATTGCAAACTCTAGTCTGGCTCCCGGGATTGCTGCCTCTGATAATTCCTGCCTTTGTTTAAGCTCCTCGTCTTGAGTATAAATGGGACCTGTGACTTCCTGCTCACAAATAGAATATGGCAGAGGTAACTGTGCCTTGTTGACTTCCAAGAAGCATGTTGCAAGCTGTCCTCAGGGGACGGCCACATGGCAAGGAACTGAAGGCAGCTCCCATCCAACACTCAGTAAGAAAAAAGGCCCTCAGTCCAACAGCCTGTAAAAACCTGAATGTCTCCAAAAATCAAGTCAGAGAAGTTGATCTTCCTAACTTGTGCCGCATGTTAGAGCTGAGCCTTGGACAACACTTTGATTGCAGCCTAGCTAAGCCATGGCCAGACATCTGACCTGTAGGAACTGTGAGATAATAAATGTGTTGTTTTGCCCCCTAAGTTTGCAGTGCTATTGATATACAGCAGTAGATGACTAATACACCATGTTCAGTGGAGGAAAACTCTAGAGTAATTGATAAACTCAATACAGTTCCAGTCAAAATCTCAACAGGGTTTTGCATAGAATTTATAAGAAGCCTAAAAATTATTTTTAAATCTAAAATTTTTTATGGAAGATAAAAGTTTTTATAAAATTGTGTGCCAGGGGTGCCTGGGTGGCTCAGTTGGTTAGGCCTCAGGTTCTTGATTTCGGCTCACGTTCTCTCTCTCTCTCTCTCTCTCTGAAAATAAATAAACATTAAAAAACAAACAAAAACAACTGTGTGATAATGATATGATTAACTTTTTTAAGAAATCACCAGTTTTCCCAAGTGGCTGTACCATTTTACTTTTCCACCAGCAATACATGAGGGTTCTAGTTTCTCTACATTCTCATCAACATTTGCTATTTTTTTTTTTATTATAGCCATTCTAGCAGGTATCTCATTTTAATTTGCATTTCCTTAATGCCTAATAATTCTCAGCACCTTTTCAGGTGCTTATTAGTCATGTGGATGTGAAATGCCCATGACTAATTGTTTTGCCCATTTTTTTTTTAATTTTTTTTTTTAATTTTTATTTATTTTTGAGAGACATAGAGGCACAGCGTGAACAGGGGAAGGGCAGAGAGAGAGGGAGACACAGAATTGGAAGCAGGCTCCAGGCTCCGAGCTGTCAGCACAGAGCCCGACGCGGGGCTCAAACTCACAGACTGTGAGATCATGACCTGAGCCGAAGTCGGACGCTCAACCGACTGAGCCACCCAGGTGCCCCTGCCCATTTTTAATTAGGTTTTTGTCTTAGTGTTGAGTTATAAGAATTCTTGATATGTTCTAGATACAGGTCTTTTATCAGGTATATCATTTGTAATGTTTTCTTATGGCCAGTGACCTGTTTTTTCATTTTCTTAATGGTATCTTGTGAAAGTCAAAAGTTTAAAATTTTAATGGAATCCAGTTTATCATGTTTTTCTTTTATGGCTCATGCTATTGGTGTGTCTAAGAGCTCTGCTAGCCTAGAGTCATGAAGATTTTCTCCTATGTTTTCTTGAAGAAGACTATGATTTTAAGTTTTTACATTCAATTCTCTGATCCATTTTGAGTTAAATTTTTGTATATGGTATGAGGTAAGGGTCTAAGTTTTTGTTACTTGGTGTTTTTTTGCATGCAGATATCCAATTATCCCAGCACTATTTGTGGAAAAATTCTTTCCTCATTGAATTGTTTTGATTCCTTTGTTGAAAATTAATTGACCATAAATATAAAGGTTTCTTTCTGGTCTCAATTCTATTCTATTGACCTACATTCCTGTTTTTACAGCAATACCATGTTCTCTTGTTTGCTTTAGCTTTTAGTTAGCTTTTAAATCAATTAGTATAAATCTTTCAACTTTTTTCTTTTTTTCTTTTTCTTTTTTCCAACCTTTTTCTTTTTCAAAATTGTTTTGGTTCTCCGAGGTCTTTTGCATTTACATCAGCTTGTCAACTTCTACAGAGAAACCTACTAAGATTTTGATAGAAATTGCACTGAAATTATGTATATATATATCAATTTGGGGAAAATTACTATTTTAACAATTACTTCTTTAATATCTCTCTGATGTTTTATAATTTTCAGTGTATAAATCTTACATTTGCTTCGTTAAATTTATTTCTAAATATTTAATTCCTTTTGATGCTATTGTGAATAGAATTATTTTTTTAATTTCATTTCGACCTATTTACTGCTGGTGTATAGATACACAGTTGATTTTTGTATATAGATCTTGTAGCCTATGACCTTGCTGGATTAATTTATTCTAATAGTTTTATTATGAGTTGCTTAGGATTTTTTACATAGGCAGTTATGTTGTTTATGAATAAAGATGCTTTTATTCCTTTCCAACCTGGATGTCTTTAAGCTCTTCGATTTTGTTGTTGTTTGATGCTTTTTCTTAGCACATTGTCTAGAAGTTCTAGCATAATGTTGAGTAGAAATTATGAGAGCAGACATCCTTACCTTGTTCTTGATCTTGGGGGGAATGCATTCAGTCTTTCGTCAGTAAGCTTTATGTTAGCTGTAAGATTTTTGTAACTGTTCCTTATCTATCAATTGAGGCAATTCCCTTCTATTATTGAGAGGTTTAATCATGAATAGATACATTTTGTCAGTTGCTTGTTCTGCATCTACTGGGATGATCCATGGATTTTCTCCTTTATTAATACACCATATGACGTTACTTGATTTTTGGATGTTTAACCACCCTTGTATTCCTGGAATAAATAGCAGTTGGTCATGGTGTATAAGCCCTTTTTTAAATATGTTTGTCAGTTCAGTTTACTAATATTTTGTTAGGGCTTTTTAAATCTGTATCCACAAAGGATATTTGATATTTATATATAGTTTTTTTCTTAAAAATTTTTTTAATATTTATTTTTGAGAGTGCATGAGCAGAGGAAGGGCAGAGAGAGAGAGGGACACACAGAATCCAAAGCGAACTCCAGGCTCTGAGCTGTCAGCACAGAACCCGACATGGAGCTTGAACCCACGGACCGCGAGATTATGATCTGAGCTGAAGTTGGACACTCAACCAACCGAGTCACCCAGGCACCCCCAACTATAGCATATTTTTTTTAAAAAACTTAAATCTTTATTCAAAAAAAGTAAAAAAAAAAAGTTTATTCAAGTTTTAACCATCACCAGTGGGCACTAACAACATTGATTTTTTTTAATTTATTTTTTTTGAATGTACTCATTTTAAAAGTATATTTTAATGACTTCTAGTACATTTATAAAGTTATGCAACCATCACCACAATCTAACTTTTTTTGGCTTATTTATTTTGTGAAAGAGAGCAAGTGGGAGCCAGGCAGAGAGAGAATCCCTGTCAGCACAAGAGTCCAGTTTGGGGCTGGCTCCCACAAACCCTGAGATCATGACTTGAGCCGAAATCTAGAGGCGAATGCTCAACCTACTGAGCCATCCAGACACCCCACAATAGTCTAATTTTTTAAAAGTAATTTCAGTGCCAGATGGTCTCGAACTGATGACTCTGAGAGTTGCATGCATGCTCTATTGACTGAGCTAACCAGGGGCCCTTAAATTTAGCATATTTTCATATTCAACATATTTTAGTAAGTTGATGATAGCGACTGTACATTAACATATAAAGAAAGAAATTTGCCATTAGCTATCTAAAATTTAGTGGGTTGGCTCTGATTATCACACTACAAGTTATTTACTTAGATTTGTAGTAAGGAATAAGATGGGTTTGTTAAGACAACTACCATGTTAAAAAAATACCCAATTTTGGGGCACCTGGGTGGCTCAGTCGGTTAACTGTCCGACTTCAACTCAGGTCATGATCTCGCAGTTTGTGAGTTTGAGCCCGGTGTCGGGCTCTGTGCTGACAGCTCGGAGCCTGGAGCCTGCTTCGGATTCTGTGTCTGTCTCTCTCTGCTCCTCCCCCACTCACGCTCTGTCTCTCTCTCTCAAAAATAAATAAACATTAAAAAACTTAAAAAAAATACCCAATTTAAAGAAAAAAAGATTTGTGATACTCAACATACTGTAGTGTAAATATCACATATGGGTGAAAAAATACATCTTGTACTTGTAAAATGCTTTGCAATTGACAAAAGTACTTTTACAATCATTATCAGATTTGACTGTCATAATAATCCCTGAGAGATACTATGCCCATTTTGTTGAAGGGAAAACTGATGTTTTAATTTTTTTTAATGTTTATTTTTATTTTTGAGAGACGTAGAGACAGAGCGCGAGCAGGGGAAGGGCAGAGAGAGAGAGGGAGACACAGAATTCGAAGCAGGCTCCAGGCTCTGAGCCGGCAGCACAGAGCCTGACTCGAGGCTGGAACTCACAGACCGCAAGATCATGACCTGAGCCGAAGTCGGCTGCTTAACTGACTGAGCCACCCAGGCACCCCAAAACTGATGTTTTAAAAGATTAAGATTTTCTGAGTACCTAGCTGACTCAGAACATGCGACTTTTGATCTTGGGGTTGTAAGTTTGAGCCCCATGTTGAGTGTAGAGATTACTTAAAAATCTTAAAAAATTTTGAGATTTTTCCAGTTTAACACAGAAAGTGGTAGAGCTGTTTTAAATTTCAAACTTCTGGGGCGCCTGGGTGGCTCAGACGGTTAAGCGGCCGACTTCAGCTCAGGTCATGGTCTTATGGTCTGTGAGTTCGAGCCCCGCATTGGGCTCTGTGCTGATGGCTCAGAGCCTGGAGCCTGTTTCGGATTCTGTGTCTGCCTCTCTCTCTGCCCTTCCCCTGCTCATGCTCTGTCTCTCAAAAATAAGTAAATGTAAAAAAAAAAAAATTAAATTTCAAACTTCTGTTCTAAATGTGTACAAATTCTATGCTTTGTTTTCCTGGTGTTTGCTAAAGGTTGCATGACCTGTATCACCCAGGAGGCGGCAGTGTTATCTTAATATTCAGTGGGAATTCATTTTCCCATTGGAGGTAACTTAAAAGGAAGTGAAAATTGTGTTCTTTTAGCTAGTTCTTTCTTTTTGTTTTTAAAGTTTATTTATTTTGAGAGAGATAAAGCATGAGTAGGGGAGGGGCAGAGAGAGGGAGAGAGAGAGAGAATCCCAAGCTGACTCTACACTGTCATCATGGGCCCCATGCAGGGATTGCACCCACAAACTGAGATCATAACCTGAGAGGAAGTCAGACACTTAACATACTGAGCCACTTACTTAGGCACCCCTCTTTCAGCTAATTTTTGAGCATAAATTATGTTTGGGTGTTAAAAAAATAAAGTTGGTGCCTCTTCTGAGGAGCTCACAATCTGGGTGCAAGAAATGGTAGAGTCCAGCAGAGTTAAAAACCCTTTGAGAGGCACCCAGGTGACTCAGTTGAGCATAGGATTCTTAATTTCAACTCAGGTCATAATCCCAGGGTCATGGGATTGAGCAAACCCTGTGTCCGTGCTCCCATGGGCATGCACACACCTTCTCTCTCTTAAAAAAAAAAAAAAATTAAAAAAACTACTGAAATTTTGTACATAATGCTAAAGGAATACAAACTTATGATGGACCTTTTGGTGTAGTGTCTCTCTCTCTCTTTTTTTTTTTTTTTTTTGGAGACACAGAATCCGCAGCAGGCTCTAGACTCTGGGCTGTCAGCATAGAGCCTGACATGGGGGTCAGACCTATGAAACTGTGAGATTATGACCGTGGCTAAAGTTAGACTACCCAGTAGTGCCATTAGTGAATTGTAGGGTGGTTCTATTTTTAACTTTTTAAATTTATTTTTTTAATGTTTGTTATTAAAAATTTTTTTGTTTATTTTTGAGAGAGATGGAGTGCAGGTAGGGGAGGGGTGGAAAGAGAGGGAGACAGAATCTGAAGCAGGCTCCAGGCTCTGAGCTGTTAGCACAGAGCCCTGATGTAGGGCTCAAACCCTTGAACCCGTGAGATCATGGCCTAAGAGGAAATGGGACACTTAACTGACTGAGCCACTCAGGTACCCCTGTTTTTAGCTTTTTGAGGAACCTCCATACTGTTCTCCACAGTGGCTACACCAGTTTGCATTTACAACAGTGCATGAGGGTTCCTATTTCTCCACATTCTCATCAAGACTTGTTTGTTGAGTTTTTGATTTTAGCCATTCTGACAGATAGAAGGTGATACCTCAGTGTGATTTTGATATGCATTTTCCTGATCATGAGTGATGTGGAGCATCTTTCCATGTGTCTGTCTACAGCTATAGTTTTATATAAATCTTCTTGTTTCCATCATAAGTTTATTCCTAGAAATATTGTCCAGTGTGCAATTTAAGAATGGGCCAAAATACTGTTCATCACTGCTACTTGAGTAGCAGGTGGTTTGAGGAGAATAGTTGAACTTTCACCTCTGGAATCCTAGGATTATTCCTTTATTACTTCTGACCTCAAAATATATATTAATCAGAATTTTCAGTTTTATTTTTTTAATTAAAAAAATTATTTTAAAGTAGGCCCTACACCCGCGTGGGCCAGGGGCCCCTACAGAATTTTTAATTTTATAGGCACATCAGATTGGTATAGAAGGGAGTTTGAATTGAGAGGCAGAAAATCTGGATTCTGGTGTCAGTTATGCCATTATTTGACTGTCATGACCTTTGCAAGTGAGTTTACCTCTTTAGGCTTGTTTTCTTTTCTGAAAATGAGAGAGGACAAAGGAAAGGAACTATCCAATTAATTGAGTATTCTGGCTCTATCATCTCCACAGTCTCACACTTTTCACAATATTAGATTTAACTGTATGAAATTGCTAGTGTTCAGCTATTTGAAGACATTCATATTTGACCTTGAAAGACAACCATTTGTTCGACCTGGTTGTTAAATTCTGTTGTGGTCCCTATTGGGATCATCTGAGTTATTTATTTTAGGAATAGCTGAGGTCAAGTAAAATTAATGTGTCAAGTGTGAAGGAAATATACATATAAAGAATATAATATTACCATATAATCTATATAGTCATTCTGGGTACGTATAGAATCCAGTCTAGTCTCTTTTTTCTACATTATGCTAATTTTCTGCCCTAGTGATTCTAGGTGATTTGATTCCTGTATTTAGTGTTTGGGAAGGGAAGAGTCTACTTGAAAATTTTGGTAGGATATTCCTTACAGTAATTTTTGGCCACAAGTATCTGTTGCTATAGGAGAGGAGAACATACTATAAGCACTGATATCCAGGGTGTGAGTTAAATAATTCTTCAGAGTTGTGTTTTCTCCTGTTTTCCAATAAATCAAGTCAAGGAGTTAAGAAACCAGCCTCCCCCAGTTTCTAGTTTTAAGCCAATTTTGTCATTCCATCCTACAACAGAAACAGGTGGGGCTAAACTTTTCTTTGTTGTTTGATGCAAATTCTTAAGTTTTCCTGCTTAAGGAAGCTGATGTGTTAAATAAACTCTTTTTTTCACTTCTTCCTAAGGCATATCATGTCTTTTTACCACAAAATAAATTCAAATTTTTGGTATATTTCCATTACATATTCTTGGGACACAAAAATTAATTAAAGGAAGGAAAGATAATCCACAAGAGAATATTAATAGCTGGGTGGAGGTTGGGGGGGTGGAGCCTCTTCGGCCCTAATATACTTTGTTCAGGTTTCTGAACCATATTTAGAGTTTCACTAGCAAACTGCCCTGTCCCTCTGCTTTCATATGCACATGCTACTTCAGCCTGGCTTCATTTGAATGTCTGTCTAGGGCTAGCATATCTGTAGATAATACGTTCTTTTGAGTTCTCCCCCTGATGTAGAAGGGCTGATAGTTGCATGCAAACATCTTTCAACATACAAATCAGAGTTAATCTAGCCCCAGCACCTTTACTTGAGACACTTACTAAAAGTTTTGGTTTTCTGGAGAAATAAAAAACCAGTCTATCTTGAGTCAGAGGTGCAAATGTCTCTTTCCAAGAGGTTTCCAGTAACTCCTCTATTTTACTTTTTCCTCTCAAAACAACTCTTGAGTGCTGGGCCCATGAGAACCAAGAATTTGAGAGGCATTGACTAGATCTGGAAAAATGTAGGCCATATAATAGGCAAAGTATTTGGGGGTGGGCATCAAAATAGATACAATTAGAAGAAACAGGATTCTTCCTCCTTTCATATGCCTCCTGAATCTAACCATATAACTCTGTTGTATCCTCTGTCATTTCCACAAAATTCCATAGTCTCCTTTAAAAATATACTTACCAGAGGGGTGCCTGGGGTGGCTCAGTCGGTTAAGCATCTGACTTTGCTCAGGTCATGATCTCATGGTCTATGACTCAAGCCTTCGTTGGGGCTCTGTGCTGACAGCTTGGAGCCTGGAGCCTGCTTTGGCTTCTGTGTCTCCCTCTCTGCCCCACATGCTCACACTCTGTCTCTCTCAAAAATAAATAAAAACAAACAAAATTGAAAATTTAAAAAAAAATGTACTTAGCCAGAATAAAGGATGTAGTTTGCAGTCTTATTGGTGCTCTTTGACTTAATTAGGCTTTAGCATCAGTTCACAAACCTAGGTCATTTTACTTCTATGGCCTTGAACTTCTTAGACTACAAAAATCTAAAGTCTATTTTTTTAATGTTTTTTTAAAAAGTTTGTTTTCTTATTTTGAGAGAGAGAAAGAACATGCACATGTGAGCAGGGGCAGACAGGGAGAGGGAGAGAATCCTAAGCAGGCTCCGTGCCACCAGAGCAGAGTCTGATGTAGGGCTTGAACCCACCAACTGTGAGATCATGACCTGAGCTGAAACTAGAATTTGGTCATTTAATCAACCGAGCCACCCAGGCTCCGTTTAGTTGTGGAGTTTGTTCTGCCAGTCTTCAAGGCAATTTCTGGGGTATTTAGGATGATAATGGTAGTTATCTAGTCGTATTCATGAGACTAGCCTAGGGTCCTCCTACTCTGCCTCCATTTTCCAATCTCCTCTTGATACTGCTCCTTTTAGAGGAGATATATGGTATTAAATCTTAGGATGCATGAAAATTCTACTTTTTTTCCTTTCCGTTTTTTTTCTAGATCTGTTTCTATTTCATGGAGTAGTAGGACACTAGAGAAGTGGGGGCTGGGGTGTCTTAAATCTAATGAGCTTTGTTTCTGTATCATTTTTTTCCTTTTTTTTTCTAGAGATAAGAAATGTTCCACCAATTTCCAGGAGATCAGAGTTAAGAAAATAATTTTTTTGTTTATTTATTTTGAGAGAGAGGGAGCATGAGTGGGGGAAGGACAGAGAGGGAGAAAGAGAATCCCAAGCAAGCTGCACACTGCCAGCACAGAGCCTGATGCAGGGCTTGATCCCACAAACTGTGAGATCATGACCTGAGCTGAAATCAGGAGTCAGACACTTAACCAACAGAGCCACCCAGAGGCTCAAGAAAAGAATTTCTTGGAGGTGCCTGGGTGGCTCAGTTGGTTAAGCGGCTGACTTCGGCTCAGGTCATGATCTCACGGTCTGTGAGGTCTGTGAGGTCTGTGAGGTCTGTGAGGTCTGTGAGGTCTGTGAGTTCGAGCCCTGCATCGGGTTCTGTGCTGACGGCTCAGAGCCTGGAGCCTGCTTCAGATTCTGTGTCTCCCTCTCTCTCTACCCTTCCCCTGCTCATACTGTCTTTATGTCTCTCAAAAATAAATAAACGTTAAAAAAAAAGAATTTTTTTAAAAATTTTTAACGTTTATTTATTTTTGAGAGAGAGAGACAGAGCATGAGTGGGGGAAGGGCAGAGAGAGAGGGAGACACAGAGTCTGAAGCAGGCTCCAGGTTTTGAGCTATTGGCACAGAGCCTGATGCGGAGCTCGAACCCACACACCGTGAGATCATGAACTGAGCTGAAGTTGGATGCTCAACCGACTGAGCCACCCAGGAGCCCCAAGAAAAGAATTTCTAAAAGATCAGATTGTTTGCTTATAGAAGGTAGGGAAATAAATGAAATTGGATGGGCGATTCCTGAAATTTCTTATCTAGTATTTCCAGTTACAAAGTTTAGCCTGCCTAGTCCTAGTATATAATCTTTTGAATGTAATTAAGATACTAGTTTTTGGAAATATTTGCTTCAGATCTTCAAATCTGGGTTATACAGTATCCAGAGAGATACATGCTGGAGATAATAGAGTAATTAATTATAATGGAGCTAATATCTGTTGAGTGTTTACCGAGTGCCAGGGACCTTCCTGAGGGACTTATTATGTATTGACTTATTTCATTTCATGACAACTTTTAGGAAGTAGATACTATTTACCCTATTTTACGATTGAGAAAAAATTCAGATGTGAGGTTATTTACAGTGTCATTCAGTTTGTAAATGACAGGACTGAACTATAACTTAGATTTGATTGCAAAGGCTAATGAAGTAGGTATTATCTCCATTTTGCAAATGATCGAGTTAGAGATGTTAAATGCCGTGGCATAAAGTCACATAAATAGTAACTAACAAAGATGTCAGCTTGCGAACTCATGTCTGCCTTTCTCTAAAATTCGTGGTTTTTTAATTTATTTATATTACAAAAAAATTTTTTTAATGTTTATTTAATTTTTGAGATACAGAGCATGAGTGGGGAAGGAGCAGAGAGGGAGGGAGACAGAATCCTAAGCAGGCTCCAGGCTCTGAGCTGTCAGCACAGAGCCCGACGCGGGGCTCAAACCCACGAACTGTGAGATCATGACCTGAGCCAAAGTCAGACGCCTAACCGACTGAGCCACCCAGGTGCCCCTAAAATTCATATTTTTAACTATTTTAAATTCTAAAATATCATTGAGCATTAAAGAATGCAGTTGGAAAACAAAACACATGGAGAATGTTAGAATTTTTTAAATGTTTATTTGTTTATTTTGAGAGAGAGTGCGCACATATGTGTATGAGCTGGGGAGAGGCAGAGAAAGAGGGAGAGAGAATCCCAGGCAGGCAGCAGGCTCTCAACACGGAGCCAGATGTGGGGCTTGAACCCAGAAACCCTGAGATCATGACCTATGCTGAAACCTAGAGTTGGGCACTTAACTGAGCAACCCAAGGAGCCCCGAGAATGTTAGAATTTTTAAAAATTAAATTAGGTTGACTGGCATTATAAATCAGGGCTTAGAGATTAAGGTTTTTGTGCCACAACGTTAGGTTAAGGGAGAAGAAATCAACTAAGGGCCTAAATGACATGGATAACTTGGCATATAATGAATGAAAATCTGCGAGGGCAGAAAAGGGACTTAAAAATATATGGTAGCACTGAGAGATACCTTTAGTAATTTATTTATTGCATTTGGCTACTGTGCTTCCAATCTCAGTTACAGTTCCCACATTGAGGCTGTTCCCACCCTTCCTGTGTCCCTTGAGCTGAGCAGGCACTTCCTGTCCTATTGGAAATGAAAGTTAGAGATTGGGGGTGGTGTGTGGTGTGTGTGTATTTTTTCTGCAGAATGTTAATACTGTTGGTCCCGTTATCATAGCAAAAAGGTGACAGGAAAACTGGAATAGAGACTACTGGGACTTCATTTAAGAAAGGGTTTGGGCTTAATGTTTGTTGTGGCAAAGCAGACAGGGTTAATTTAAGAGAACATCTATGATGGCACAAGATGACCTGAAGAAGGAATTTGAAGGCTTTGATTCTATATCCCTGTTCCATTTGGATTGGTAGGAATTACTGGGTGTCATTCTTGAATTTTTGGTTTCTTACAAATTTCTTACTAAGGCTACTTCCACAGCACATTACTTTGAAACTGTTAGAGGTAAGTGTTGTGTCAACTGTGTTAGGTTCTTCTTCCCTGAGAACTTTGTATTTTTTCTCTGTGAAGCATATGTTTTTTACAGTTATTTTTTCCTATAGCTCTACAGCTCAGTGACAACCTGAAGCAAACATCTCAACTCTGTGAACTTCAGTTTGGGCATAAATTCCAGGTTTGGTGAGTAACTCTTAACTGTTTCAGCTTCATGGACCTTGAAGACTAGAAAATGGTGGGATAAAGAATCAAACAAGATAGCTTACAGTTGTTGAAGAAACTGCTAGATAGGCAATTTTATCTAAATAAAGCTGGGGGAAAGCAAAGAAATCACTAGGCACCAAGTTTCGTGGCATAGTTCAGTTTGATAATTCCTTCTTAAGTATGAAATCATGCCGGGGGAATCTGAAAAAGGGTGAGAGGCATCAGCCCCACAGCATGACTCAAGAGGACTAGAACTCCCCAAGGATCTGAAACTAGTTATTTCCCGCAATCTGTCTCTGCTCTTTGGTGAGCTCTTCTGTTTGTTCTTTCTTCATACATTAAGATCCCTGTAAGTGTAAAGTGTGGGAAAAGTCCTGAGCTCATCTCACATATTTTTTCTCAGTAGAGTTGTCTTCACATGTTCTCTGAGGTAGTGTATTCCAATGACCCCTTTAATCAAGCTTGAAAGCTTTTTCTAAATCTTACAGCTCTAAAGGAAGAAAAATCCTCAGTGTCTTTTCAGGAGAAACAGAACTTGTTCATATTGGAGAAAGGATGGAGTTGAAAGGGGTAGACCTAAGAACTTTTCTTTTGCTTTAACTACTAAGACTGTGGGGAAAAAAAAAAAAATAACATTTTGGGCATTAGGACCCAGTGGAAGTGCCTTATTCAGACTCTTGGTTAACTTCTCTCAGTGACGTAAACAAGCAGCCCCAGCTCATTCTCTACCGCCCCCCCATCCCTCTCCCTCTTGCTCCTTTTCTCCCCCTTTTTCCTCCCCCTCCCTTTTCCCTCTCATTTTCTCTTCACCCCTCTCTTCCCCCTCCTTTTCCCTCTCCCTCTTCTCTCTCTCAGCTCCCTTACATTAAAGAGAAAATGCTGCTATCAGTGACTTCCAGGCCTGGGATTTCGACTTTTGGCTGTAACAAGAACAACAAGAAGGTAGGGAAAGTGCTTTTTTGGAATCCAGCTACTTCCTTTCCTGGGGATCCGGGAGTGCCCTTGGCTTTAACATTCTTCTTAGGAGGGGAACGGAATTCCTCTCTCCACTCAGCGCCTCTCCCTTTTCCACCACTTCTTTCGGCATCTTTTCTCACCTGGTTTTGAAGTTCCAGCTGTTTACTGTCCCTGTGTGTGAGAAGGCAGGGAAATTAAAAACAAATCAAGGTTGCAAGTTTGTGTCTTTGTGAAATGAAGTTAGTTTGACTTCCTGCTGATATACCCAATCTCCACTGGGATAAAATGTCATCTCAAACCCTGGTCCCCTGCTCACTCCCTCTGAGGTTGAGGTTATTTTTATCTTTTTGAATAACTTTTTCTCCCTCCTGCACCCCCCCCACCTTCATTTTTACCCACTCAACCAAGATTATCAGGTAGGGAAAATATAGTCAGTGAAATCACAACAGTTTCATCAAGAACTGAGTATACTCCTCTAGACTAGGTAGAGACCCTGTCCCACCTAGCCATAGCGAAAGAGTGGTAAGAGAAGACATACCTTGGGATTAAGGCAGAAAGCTCTGTGATTCTTTGGGTTCTGCTGCTGAGCTCTGCTTGGTCCTCTGCTGATAGCCAGGCTCAGCAGGGATACTTAGAGTTTTTGTGATTAACCCAGGGTTGCCAGAGAATTGTGCTGTGGTTGGGCAAATGGGCAGTCTAATGAGAGGTGGAGAGTCATGCCCACATTCACTAGGGAGTATCGTTGGCAGTTTCTTGTCATTTCAGGGCACACAGTGCTGATCAGGAGGAACTCCATCTGTAGGAGAAAGACTTTTTACCCTCTATTTTGGCATCATAGCTGTTCTTTGCAGAAAAAAGATGACATACATGTGTTGGGATCTTTTGCCCATCTGATGGAGTGTTAGAGGGTGTGGGAAAGATTCCTGCTGCTTTCTCCTATACCTAAAGGTACAACTATAGGTAACTTAACGTGTCTGGTCAAGACAGTTGGTAAATGTTTAGACCTAAAACACTTAGAATCAGTTTATAATGGCATTCATTCTAGTTTATATCCTTAAGAACTATGGGTCCATATACATTTATTGGTTATCAATAATAGACATACACCTATGAATATACGATTTTTTAAAAAACGTTTTGGGGCGCTTGGGTGGCTCAATCAGTTAAGTGTCTGACTCTTGGTTTCCACCATGACCTCATGGTTCATGAGTTCAAGCCCCGTGTGGGGCTCTGCACTGACAGCAAGGAGCCTGCTTGGGATTCTCTCTCTTCCTCTATTTCTGCCCGTCCCCTGCTTGTGCTCTCACTCTCAAAATAAATAAATAAACTTAAAAAAAAAAGAAAAAGAGTTTTATTTCTTTAAGTAGTCTGTACATCCAACATGGGGCTTTAACACTTGATCCCAAGATCAAGAGTTGCACGCTTTTCAAACTGAACCAGCCAGGTGCCCCATGAATATATGATTTTGATAGAAGGATATTATATCTGTTTTTATTCCTTTCAAAATTTATATAGTACTATATGAAACTTTCCTTCTAAAATTTTTTTTCTCTAAGTCTCTCAGGTTACCCAGACCCATTAAAGTAAAATGAATTCCAGAGGTTAGTTTTTTTTTCCTCTTGAGGGTTTCTTGTATTTGATGCTATCTAAATTAGCTCTCTTCACTCCCTTTCCACCTTGTAGTATAGAAAACATTTAACCAGCTTCTAAATCTAGGGTAGCATAAGGGAGAAAGAGGCGTAATTATGGACTTGGATTCAAATCTCATATTTCTTCTGATAACTTGTAAGGTTTGAGAAGCAATTCAGGAAACATGGTTAGATACATACTTATTAATGTATTTGTCAAGAATTCTTTTGGTTCTTGGGGCACCTGCGTGACTCAGTTGGTTGAGTCAATTGATTGACTTTTGATTTTGGCTCAGGTCATGATTCCAGGGTCCTGGGATTGAACCCCACATTGAGCTCCACACTGAACTTGTTGCCTGCATGGAATTCTCTCCCCCTCTCCC